>MU204315.1:269664-285526 GCA_017309775.1 Paedocypris sp. Pulau Singkep
GAAAGGTAATTGCATGTGGCACGCCACCGCCCTTTATACCAGCTGGTACGGGTCAAAGGTGGCATGCAAATTCATGCAGCCATTGAACTTGACTGTTCACTGGCCGGTTGGTAAGAATGAACGCGAATGGCTGACGCATCCGTTATCCCATAGTCAGGTCTCTGACTGACGTCGAAGTGACCTGACTATGAAAGGGAACCGGACATTATTGTGAATTTATAAAATCCGCCCGGATGTCTGGGGAAAAGACGCTTGGCAACACTAATAATTAACATTAATAAGTGTTAAAAGTATGGTAGACAAAGCGATTTTCCTCCAAGATCAGTGAATAACTTGGGTATATCTGATATCAGACACAACAGGAGTATGTAAATTTCAGTGCGTTTTATTCATTTTGAATGACTCACCACACAATACTGTCCTGCTTTCTGGCTATAAAGTGCTGAGGACACTGTCGTTGCTGTTTTCTTTCTCTTCCCAGGTCGAGCGGATGGCAGTTCAAGGTGTTTTTTTAAATAGCTGTTTTTTGATGCCGACAATTCAGCGGTTGCATTTCACCACAATGTTCTTGTTTTTTACAAAACTGAAACAATGCGCATAAGACCATCTCGCGAATGTACCTTCGGCTGTTGTTTATTAAATGTTCAAATGTGAAAGGCGGAACGAATGACTTGCGTGTCTATTTGCGAACAGGAAATATTAAATGTTTGATTTACTGTCTTGAAAGTGAAAGATTTGATGTAACGCAACCGTTACTTGCATGTATCGAGTAATATATTACTGAAAATACTTAAAGTAATAAGTTACACTACCGCGTTACAGCAAAAAGTTATATATTAGTGTAATATGTTACTTTTGTAACGCGTTACTCCCAACACTGATCGTGGTACATCTCAATACCGGTATACCCCCCACCCCTACTTTCACTGTTTACTGACTTTACTGAATGTTCATGTTACATGTTTGGAATACAATTGTTCTTAAACTGCTGTTAACTTTTATACAGTTGATATAAAATATTTTACTACAGTATTTGGTTCAGAATCTTTTCTAGATTTTCCTCCTTTAAAAATGGGTGCGTCTTTTATGCCGGTGCGTCTTATATGGCGAAAAATATGGTATGTCTCATCCTCACGTTACTTATAAATGTGATGCAATTTTAATTTATTTTATTTTACTGTATTTGATTCCCTCTTTGTTGATGTTTTATTTATGAGAATACATTCATTTGAAATGAAAGAAAAGTTCATAAAAATAAGTTCAAGAAAAATAATTTTTTTTATTAGTACTTACAAATAAGTAAGATCTTTGTACAGTAATCCCTCGTTTATCGGGGTAGATACGTTCCAAGCCCGACCACGATAGGTGAAAATCCGCAAAGTGGAGGCACAACATTTACATATTTATTTAACACTTATTCAGACTTTTAAAACACTTTTTCGCGTAGTATTCTTTATTAAAGTAATGTTAACAAACATCTCCCCGCCGCACGCGTCGTCCCCGCGGAGATAATAATTTTCAAATTGTTTTTGAATGGGGGGATATGAGGCGCGAGTGACGCAATGACGTTGACGGGTGTCAGAGCGAAACCGAAAGGACGAGCATGTAGCTCCGACGTTTCGTCATCTCTTTGGTTTGCTTTTGTTTTATTTAAATGTTTTGTAACGCTCTCTACGGGGTTGTCCGGACAGGAAATAACACTGCCCGTTAAAGGTTAACTAGCCTTTTTATTTTTGGCGAGACACCCGTGGCCGGGCGGATGCATTACATTGGGAAAAAATGAATCCGCGAATATATGTAATAAAGAAAAAAAATCCATGATACAGTGAATCCACGATAGTCGAATCGCAAAGTAGCGAGGGATTACTGTATATATTTTATATGTTCATAGTTAACTATAAACTATAAAGTAATTTGTTTGTCTTGTTTGTACCGTACATTGCACTATTGGAGTTTGCACCTAAGTTTTTCACTCACCACAGCTCACACGCTGGGGTGATGTGACAATAAAAGTGATTTGATTTGATTAACTACGTATTCAGATTTCTTGGACATTGCAACGTTCGTACACATATAGAATATTTAGCACCCGTATTTTCGTTGACTAAATCTATACTGTAATTTAGTCGACTAAAATTAGACGAAAACAAAAAAAAATTAAGATGACTAATTAAAACTAAATTAAAAAGTCAAAATGAACACTGGCTTGTACTTATCTTTTTTCTTCCAGACGTCCGGTCAAACAAAGAGCAACTGTGTATTCAAACTCTACGAATCCTGCTGCTGAAACTCACCTTTTTCAACATTTTAATGACGGCCGAAGCTGTAATAAAGTGGTGAGGGATTGTTTTAGACGACCAATATTTTATTCTGTTGTGATGTCAAACTTCTTCTTTTTTCCACAAAATCAGAGGATGATTGGACTCTAAAGATGGAATAGTTCACATCAGTACCACAGGCCTAGACTTAAGGAGTCCAACTTAAGGTCAAAAGGTCACAGGTTCCGGACCACCACTACGGAAGGGTCTTCAGAGCTGCTTGATCTGTACGTTTCTTTGGATATAGTGTCTCCAATGTGAATAAAGTGTGAAGCAGGTGCTAGATATTGCGGGCAGATTTGTGTTTTACCCAGATGTCAATGCTTTTCAAGTTCATGACTGGTATTAGAATTTAACATCTGTCTAAATACCAGTGAGTAAACCTGCATGCGTGTGTTTAATCCTCTTATTATGTTCGGGTCAAATTGACACATTTTCAAACTTTACAAATATTTTAAAAATACTTCACTTTGAAACTTCTCCTGCTTGACTTATTTGGTGTGATTATCATGTAAAAAAATATAACGATTCAGTTGACATATTTGTAACACCACCACGCTACATGTTTATGTTACAAAGATACTGTTAAATAACTTTTTATTCCACTTCTCCTGCTTGTCTTAATGGCAAAATGGAAGAAAAAGAGTCAGAAATATCCAATACTATTTGTTTCTTTGTAACAATGAGACACAATACACCGCTGTCTCTCTCTCTCTCTCACACACACACACAGTTTTGGGGAACTTTTTGGTTTCGGACACTTATATGCATAATAAAAGACCTCCGGGTCATATAGACCCAAGAACATTATTGATGAAATAAACATACTAGGAGTCAAAATACTATAATACTGTAATGTGAAAATATGAAATATGAAAATGTTTGATTAAAAAAAACCTGTTCAATTCTTAAATGTGAACATGTCTGAAGCAAAATTATGGATTTTTGCTCTTGGATCAACAATGAATTATTTTTCTGTATGTTCTTGTACATTATGTAGATTTATTCAAATGGATAGAAAAAACAAAATGGAGGAAAAAAAACCCAGTCTTGAATGTATTGTTAATTTATTGTTTTAAACATTCTTCTTAAATGTAGCATGTCTGAGGCTAAATGATAAATTTTTGCTCTTGAATTAACAATATATTATTGTATGTGCTTGTACATTATGTAAATGTACTCAAACGAATAAAAATAAAAGTGCAAAAAAAAAATCCAGAGTCATGAATGTATTGTTCGCTTTCTGTTTTAAAATAACACCCTTCTTAATTTTGAACATGACTGGGGGAAAATAATAGATTTTTGTTCTTGGGTTAACAATAAATAGTTTTTCTTTATGCCTTGTACATTATGTAGATTTATTCAAATGGATTAAAAAAAATGCAAACATGTTGGATGGGTTAAAAGCAATATGGTTCGCCATATTAACAATCTCACTTTACTTAAATGGATAAAAAAAAATCCAGAGTCCAGGCAAATCCAGGCAAAAAAAATAAAAAATCCAGAGTCTTGAATGCATTGTTCATTTATTGTTTTAAATAACACCCATCTTGACTTTTCTGTTTCTTTTTTTTTTTGTCTCGTTTTTTTTTTCATCCCTACAATGCTAAAACACTGATGTAATAATGATGACCCACTAGGTGGCAGTACAATCACATCTCAAACTTTTTCCAAACAGAATATGGACCTTAAATCCACTAGCGACACACAACATTTCATAAATTATTAGAAGTACACTGAGGAGTCAAGATTCACACACACAAATACACACACACACAAACCATAGAAAACAACAAAATAAACAAGAGAGATTTCAAGATTCACTGTGAATTACAAGAAGGTTTTTCCTCTGCAGATAATTGCACTGACGTCCGAGTTTAGGAAGAACCGCGAATCAAACAGAACAATATCAACGATAGAAAAATCAACCATTTAACCAACTGATCTACCCTCTCAGCCAATGACAGAAAACCTCACTCGGATCCAGCCAATTGCGGCCTGCGAAATTCCCAGTGTTCAAAATACAATCTAATCAACTCATCACAGTATTGTAGCAGCTCTACGGCTCCGGCAGTAGTTGCAAATAAACTAAGGAACAGTCTACAGTAGCAAGTCTTGATATCGGGGGTAGAAGCTTTCAGAAGAGTCAGACAGTAGATTTGAACGATATGCGAAAAAGCGAGCTTCGGAACGACAAACAGCACTTACACATAAGCAAGACCTTTTCCCCAACGCAAAAAAAAAAACGATTTTACAGCAGATTTATGGCACTGGTATCAAGCGTGTCGTCTAAAACCGCTAGGAAGAAATCGCAGTACGTTTCGGCGAAAAAGTCCGAAGTCAAGAACGATGTGGGAACATCTTCTGCGAGCGTTGTCATATCTTTGGTCAAGGATTAAAAAAAGGCGTTTTTGCTCACCAAGAAACACTTAGATGGTCCGTTTGGTTCAGGGACGACGCTTAATAGTGTAAAAAAGCTGTAGTAAAAACAAGACGATACTTATCATTCTACTCGTTTGAAATAAACCCAAACTCATAACTAGTTTGTAGTCCCGAACTCAACCCAATGACGTCTACGTGATTGTCTCATACAACATCTGATTCTAGTTTGTTCCCCATCACTAGATCGACTGCAAATTTCCAATCGATCTAGGAGACAATTCCAATGATCAGAAAATGGACGAAAAGGAGTAATTAAGTGCACTTGAGCGTCTGCCGTGTTTGCCCAAATTGTTCGATTTGCCAATCGCCCAAACCAAAGAAAAAAAGTAAAGAAGTCCCAACCAACGTGGAGTCAACCCAATCCTTCACAAAACCACATTACACCAATGCTCAACACCGTGCAAAAGAGAAATGCTATCTAGATTTACAAAAACACTTCAACACAAATGCCGCTTGGAGACTTTCCGAGCGGCGCTTTCGAGTTCCGCAAACAAACGATGAAATTAAAGTGCCATTCAAATTCCCCATCAAGAGGACAAAGACATAAAAAAACAAAAACAAAAAATACAACATTCAGCTCTCTGGAAAACTATGGAATCAGATTAGCGGCAAAAAACATCAAACGAAAATTTATAAGAAACGAACGGAGATGATTCACATTTTCATTTGGTTTTTAATTTTCCGCTTGCAACCCACATTTTCTTTCTCTGTGAAACTGTTAGGTCTCGCCCCCACGAGCAAAAATGTGAAAATGGCAAGACAAAACTAAAACAACAAACAAAATGCACATTGTCACATTTTCATTCGGAACTTTTTTCTTATTGTTATAATGAGTGAAAAAGAAAACAACAAACATTGTTGTTTTACATTTCACTTGCCATTTTCACATTTTCGTTCTGAACTTTTTGCTTCTTACTGCAAAAACGTGAAGCATGTTTGACATTTTCGCCGCTAATCTGACACGTCAAAAAAAACACCACTTGCAATCATTAGTACTCTACTGTCGCTTACTTTCGCACTATATACAGATGCTGAAGGGTCTGGTGGTCCGAACTGGAAGACCTCACAAAAGCGCGAGGACGAAAAGGCCGAGACTCAGTGCGCTGAGCATCGGCACATATGGCTTGAGTCGGTTGCTGGAGTTGGGGAAGATGAGCCAGCGCTCCTTCTTGGGATGCAGAGTCTCCATGTCCTTCAGGGCGCTGTAGGCCGCCGCGGTGAAGTTGGCGTCTCCTGTGGTCAGCAGGTCAAAAACACAGGAATGGAAATAGATGTCCTTGACCTCCAGCTGCTCCGTGCACTTTTTGGAGGCGCTCTCCAGCGTGAAAAGCCTGCGCCTGGACTCCAGCTGGAGGACGGGAGCAGGCAGGACCAGGCGGCCATCTTGGTCGATGCGCTCTGCCGTCGGGCAACCGTTCACGCAAAGCTGGAGGTCTTGAGTCTCGTCGAAGGTCATGGCGAGCTCCTCAGGCATACGGGCGGCCAGCGTTAGGTAGTGGCCCTGCTGGCGTACGATGATGGTGACCCCGATGTAGGCGGCGTGGACCTCCACGTGCCGACCCGCAGACTTCTCCAGGATCCAGATGCTGCGGCTCTCGCTGTGGCCACCGCTGATCGTGCCGTCCACGAAGGCCGCCGGGAGATCGTCGGTGATGGCCTGGTAGACCTTCTGCTCGGTGCAGTCCTGGTAGGGTTTGAAGATGATTGTGATCTTGGAAGAAGCACAGAGACAGAAATTACACGATGAAAATGAGTGAAAATGTCAAACACGCGTTCTTGATGAGACAAAAAAATTTTTTTCTTTCTTATGAGGTGAAGTGCCGTATTTTGCGTGGATATAAGCAGCCACCCTACATTTTTAGGCATAAAAATTATTTTTATTATTATTAATTTTTTTTTTTCTGGCTAAATTAGGTTCATTTTTCTTTTTATACTTATTTTGTACATACTATTTTTTCTCTATTTAATAAACCTAACGTGTGATTTGTATCACTTCATTGTCGTTTTAAAAAATAAATTCTAGCGATTGGAACTACAGCTCCCATCATGCTTTGCTGCTCACTGGTTCCCATGAGCTGTTTCACTAAAAGAACATAGAGTAAAGCTGACGGAGTTCAGTTTTATGTTATGTACCGTATTTTTTGCCATATAATACGCACACAATTTTAAAGGAGGAATATCTAGAAAGAAGATTCTGAACCAAATACCGTAGTAAAATATTTTATATCAACTGTATAAAAGTTAACAGCAGTTTAAGAACAATTGTATGCCAAACATGTAACATGAACAGTCAGTAAAGTCAGTTAACAGTGAGAGTAGGGGTGGGCGGTATAATGGTATTAACGAGAATATCGGTATTGAGATGTGCCACAATATGGATTTTGCGATACCATGATAATTCAAGAATTAGATTTTTATATAGGTATATAAACACCTTAATCAGGAGTCTAAGGTACTTGAGTAAATGTACTTCGTTACTTTTCTTAAGTATGTTTTTGGCTACTTCGTACTTGCACTGAGTATAAAAAATATAAGCAACTTTCACTCTACTCCACTGCATTTCTGATTGAGTAGCAGTACTTTTCACTCCACTACATTTGAATAGACACTTATCGTTACTCATTACATTTTCATTGTGCGCGACAAGCCGGAATCGATTTATGAACATGAATAAATGAGTCGTTTAAATTATACATTCTGCATAAAGTACATTTAGCTGTGAGTTTGTGATGTGATTTTCATTGAATTTATACATAGTTTTAGTGCACTGCATCTCTTTGTATAATTGTAATGCAGAGAAACCGTCCTAATCACTTGAGAAGCAACTCAAACTAGAACTTGAATACTTAGAAGAGGAAGAATGTGTTTTACAAATGGTATTATACGTATAATATATAATTTACTAATCAGAATTTAATTTTATATCTACTTGCAAATTGAAATGATTGAGACTGACTTTTTGTTATTTTTATCTACTTTGTTCTACCATTTTTCAAACATTGAGGTTAAATTCTGTTTCTGATTAGAAAACAATAGTTTGTTTTCACATTTCTTTGTTTGGGCCTATATTGAGTACGAATAAAATACTTCTTAATACAGTTCTTTTCAAATTGGATACTTTGCTACTTTGACTCAAGTCTTTTTGAAATTGGTGACTTGTTACTTGTAATAGAATAATTTTTACAGTAAGTATCTGTACTTTTACTCAAGTATGGCTGCCCGGTAGTCTTTACACCCCTGACCTTAATACAGTATTACACATTAGTTACGTTACAAGTTGTAACTTACAACTACCAATGACGGCACGGACATTGCTAATCGAACACAGAAAGCAGTGTAACAGACTGAATTAATAGATCACACGCGCAACAAAAGCAAAAGCGAGACAACGTATGTAATACCGCAGTATTGCATACTAAGATGGCGGTGACCGCGGTCCGCGGATCTCTGCATTTGCCGTATAAGACGCACCAACTTTTCACCCTCAATTTTGGGGAAGACAAAGTGCGTCTTATACGGTGAAAAATACGGTAAATATTACAACAGTCAAGTTTTTCTCTGTGTATCAAACAGCGATTTGATTGTGTTTGACTCCGGTGTTCATTTGCGTTCTTATAGACCCCTTTTTTTAGGCGCTAGCCGTTAGCCATTAGCACGGATCTACTGAATGCAATATGGTCTGCATTATATTATTATATATTATATAATTATGGCGATTATAAGCACACCTAACATTTGTCAGCCGCTAAAATTGAAAAAAAAAAAAACATGAAACATTGTTTGATTTTAACAGGAAATTAAATGGAGAATAGTAAAGCTGGAAAAAAAAACTTTGAATCTTTAATTGCATTTTGTTTGTAGTTGTAATGGTTTTTAGTGTAAATCTTAAGATTATTCTCTGGTTGAGATTAATACATAATTTCATGTTTTATTACTACTTCTCTTTCGGCTTTTCCCTTATCAGGGGTCGCCACAGCGAGTTATCACTTTCCACCTCATTCTATCTTCTTCTTGGCTGTCCTCTTGCCCTCTTCCCTGGCAGCTCACTGCCACTGTCTCTAAGCCGTAGAGCAGAGCTGGTCTCACCACTGTCTTGTACGCCTTTCCCTTGAGTCTAGCTGGCACTCTTCTGTCACACAACACTCCTGACACTTTCCTCCACCCGCTCCACCCTGCCTGCTCTCGCCTCTTCATCTCTTTTCCACAGTCCCCATCACACTGCACTGTTGATCCCAAGTACTTAAACTCCTGCACCTTCTTCACCTCCACCCCCTGTAACTTCCCTCCTCCACCTTGCCCCCTCTCGTTTAGACACATGTATTTTGTCTTACTACGACTGACTTTCATGCCTCTTCTTTCCAGAGCAAACCTCCACCTCTCAAGCTCTTCCTCCACCTGCTCTCTACTCTCGCTGCAAATCACAATGTCATCTGAAAACATCATTGTCCAGGGGGATTTCTGTCTGACCTCATCTGTCAACCTGTCCATCAGCATAGTAAACAAAAAGAGACTCAAAGCTGATCCTTGGTGTAGTCCCACCTCTACCCTGAACTCCTCTGTCTGGCCTACAGCACGTCACCATCGTCATACTCCTCTAGTACATGTCCTGGACTACTCTGACGCACTTCTCTGCTACTCCCGGCAACCTCATACAGTACCACAACTCCTCCCTCGGCACCCTGTCGTATGCCTTTTCTAAATCCACAAAGACACAATGCAGCTCTTTCTGACCCTCTCTGTACTTCCATCAACATTCTCAAAGCAAAAATGGCATCAGCCGTGCTCTTGCGGGCCATAAAACCATACTGCTGCTCACAAATCTCTACCTCCTTCCTAAGCCTGGCTTCCACTACTCTTTTCCACAGCTTTATTGTGTGGCTCATCAGCTTTATTCCCCTGTAGTTGTTGCAGTTCTGCGTATCACCCTTGTTCTTGCGTATCACGAACCCCGTTCTTGCGTATCAAGAACCCTTGTTCTGCGTATCACGCTTTTTCTCCACTACTCAGGCATCTTCTCGCTCTCTAGAACCTTGTAAAACAAACTGGTTAGGAACTCTACCGCTGACTCTCCTAGACACTTCCACACTTCTACAGGTACATTATCAGGACAACAGCCTTTCCGCTCTTCATCCTATTCAGAGCCTTCCTCACCTCATCCCTACTAAAAATTTCCTGCTTCACAACATCCATATCCTCCTCCCTGTTTTCCCTGTTATTTTCCTCATTTATCAGCTCCTCAAAACACTCCTTCCATCTTCTCTGCACACTCTCCTGGGTTGTTAGTACATTTCCATCCCTGTCTTTAATAACTCTTATCTGCTGTACATCCTTCCCATCCCTATCTCTCTGTCTGGCTAGCCTGTACAATTCCTTCTATCCTTCCTTTGTGTCTAACCTGTCATACAGCTCATCATATGCTTTCTGTTTGACCTTTGCTACCTCTCTCTTCACTCTGCGCTGCACTTCCTTGTACTCCTGTCTACTTTCCTCTGTGCTTTCTAGATCCCACTTCCTCTTTGCCAACCTCTTCCTCTGGATGCTGTCCTGTACTTCCTTATTCCACCACCAAGTGTTCTTATCTTTTATCCTCCTACCAGATAAAACACCCAGCACCTTCCTACCCGTTTCTCTGATAACCTCTGCTGTAGTTTCCCAGTCCTCAGGCAGCTCTTCCTGATCTCCCAGAGCCTGTTTCAATCTCTGCCTGAATTCCTCGCAAGCTCCTTCATCCTTTAACTTCCACCACTTGGTCTTCTGTTCTGTCTTCCCTCTACTCTTCTTCCTCCCGACCACCAGCGTCATCTTACACACCACCATGCGGTGCTGTCTGGCTATTCGCTCTCCTACCCCCACTTTGCAGTCATTAACCTCTCTCAAATGGCCTCGTCTACATAGGATGTAGTCCACCTGTGTACTCCTACCTCCACTCTTGTATGTCACTCTGTGTTCCTTTCTCTTCTGGAAGTAAGTATTGACTACAGCCATTTCCATCCTCTTAGCAAAGTCTACCACCATCTGTCCTTCTAGATTCCTTTCTTTCACACCAAACCTGCCCATCACATCCTCATCACCTCTGTTCCCCTCACCAACATGACCATTGAAGTCTGCTCTAACAATCAGTCTCTCCCCTCTGGGAATACTCTCTATGACCTCATCAAACTCACTCCTTCATCTTCTAACTCACAGCCCACTTGTGGGGCATACCCACTGACTACATTCACCATCACCCCTTCAACTTCCAGCTTTAAGCTCATCACCCTGTCTGAGACTCTTTTCACCTCTAGCACATTGCTCCCCAACTCTACCTTCAGGATTACTCCTACCCCATTTCTCTTCCAAGCTACACCATGGTAGTACAGTTTGTATCCTCTTCCAATATTACGTGCTTTGCTGCCCTTCCACCTTGTCTCTTGCACACACAGTACACCTTCCTTCTTTCCATCATGTCTGCCAGCTCTCTGCTTTTCCCTGTCATTGTGCCAACGTTAAGAGTCCCTATTCTCAGGTCTATGCTCCTGCCCATCCTCTTCTCTCTTTGTTCACGCACCCTTCTGCCTCCTCTCCTTCTTCGACCAACAGTAGCCCAATTTCCACCGGCACCCTGTAAGTCAACAGTACCGGTGGCGGTCGTTGTTAACTCGGGCCTCGACCAATCCGGTAAGAAGTTTCTTTGGACGACTCGCACGATTCGTGTTTGACAAGTTTTATGCCGGATGTCCTTCCTAACGCAACCCTCTCTATTTATCTGGGCTTGGACCAGCACAGAAGTAACTGGCTTGCAACCCCTGTGGCTAGATTAATTTCATGTTTAAATATGTTATTAAAAAGCAAGTTTATTTTTTATTATTATAAATAATAGCAACCATTAAAACAATAACAAATAAACCAATACATTTACATTTTTTTTTTTACATTTTTTAGCAGGGAATCAAAATAGAGAACAGCAAAGCTGAAAAGAAAAAAAAAAAGAAAAAAGAAACCATTTTAATCTTTTGTTGTATTTTGTGTGTGTGTACATTTTAGGTTTAATTTTAGATTAATATGCAATTCTATGTTCAGAACAAAACAAGACTTTTCTCAAAGAAAACAACAAAAAAATGTTTTGCATGGAATTAAAATTGATGAATAGCAAAGCTGGAAGAAAAAGCTAAATTTGAATATTTTGTTGAATTCCTTCATTTCCGTTCCAGATATCAACCCAAATTAACAGCTAAAATCCAGCAAAAGCGTGTGGTAAAATTAAGTGTTGCGTTATATTAGCCAAGGATGAATAGCAGCTTTGTAGAAAACGACAGGGATGAAAAATGGCCATAAAGTGAAGAAGCTGAAAGGCCGCAGTTATAAAGCCTGGGCTAATGATTACTTTCAAATGTTTATTAATGGCTCACGGCCTTCAAGAGCAAAAATTTCATCGAATGAGAAGTCTGCTTTCCATCTAACATAATAATTCTAAAAACACAGTATAATAATAATTACAGTAATACTTCCACAGTACTGTGTATTATGTAACAGCTCACATGCAAACCATGTATGTAAATATTATTACAGGAAGTGTGAACAAAGATGAGCCAATCAATATTAGCATACTGTACACACAAACTATACATATTCACAATCACAACGTATATTTGCAGTTGAGCAGTTCAAGCACAGCTTAATATTTGCCTACGCTTTATCAAAATGATAAAGAAAAAGTGCTTGAGAAGAGGGAAAGCTAAATGGATACATTTATTTCCTATTTGTTGCAATATAATTAATATATGTATATGTATACATTTTTGTATGTATGGATTTATGTATTTATTTATGCATAAGCTTATTTCCTTTTTGTTCCAATAACATAAATACATGTGTTTTTATACATTTTATTTGTTTCGTATGTATTTCTGTATTTATTTAGACGTATGTACAATGCATTTATACATTTTTGTATGTTTGTATTTCTGTATTAATCAATACATAAGTACATTTATTTCATATTTATTGCAATAACCTAAATGTATTTATTTAATTAAGTACATTTATTTCCTTTGTCATTTATATTTGATTTTGGCAGTTTTGGTCCTCCAAACCGTACAAGTATTTGTACACATGTATTTCGGTAATTATTTTGACATAAGTACATTAATTTCCTTTTTGTTGTAATAACATTAATGTATTTATTTAATTAAGTACATTTATTTCCTTTGTCATTTATATTTGATTTCGGCGGTTTTGGTCCTCCATAGTGTGTGAGTGTGAAAGACAAACAGCGTCTATTCCACTCATGTCGTCTTTTGTTCTCTTATTGTAAGATGTTTGGAACATCTGGAAAAATGACCTCAGCATTTTTCGAAATACTGTTGAAATACTGCACACTTCCATATTGGGAAAACCAAGACGATATCCTTTGGAATATTTATTAGAACAGAATGTGGTGAGACGAAAATCACATTATATCGATTAAGCGTCTATTTTTAGGCCAGCGCACATTCGGAGAAGGTAGGCGAGCGTGTTTGGACGGAAAATCCAAAGCGGACCATTTTTTTTTTTTCGCTGGCGGAAAAACGCACAGAGGCCTCTTTCAAACCCTCCTTATTATGGGTCACGCCACCGCGCAGGCCAGACTCAGACCCTAATGATATTACAATTTCACAGACATGTTGGTCACAAGTGTTAGTCATGAGACTGGAGCTGTTACATGCACCTGTGAATCTGTAGCCAAAGTTCAGTCTTATCCGCCTTATCTGCTGATCACTTTACTCACACCGCTGTAAACCCACAGATTATATAAACACTTGTCCCTCAAACACCATTTCAACCGCTCCGTTAAACTAAAACCGATCCTTTTTTGTGAATTACCGATCGCTACATTTGTAGATAAATCAATAAAAATAGAAACACTTTTTTCAACGAAACAAGATTTTCATTTAACCCCAAAAAGTCCCTGAAACGTGCATTTGCTGCATTAAAATATTGTCATATAATCAATTCATTTCTCACCAATGAGCAATGGACACGTGTGTATGTGACTTTGCTTTTTTTTGCTAATTCCACACAGCAGCTTCGAGTTGGTGATTGACTGAGAAACGCTCTATATAAAACACTTAAGCTTCAATGTTTAAAAAGTTGAGGACGTTTCCGATAACAAGGGGAAAATTGAAATGTGCAAGCATAGTAGAACTACAAACAGTATATTACATACATAGAGCCTACGAAAACACACACACACACACATACACACACACACACATATATATATATATATATATATATATATATATATATATATATATATATTAGGGCTGTCAAACGATTAAATTATTTTAACTAGTTAATCGCACTTCCTCAACCAAATTAATTGTGATTAATCGCGATTAAATCACAAATAATAATAATAATTTATTATTAATAATTCTTTAGTAGTAATAATTAACAATTATTAATAACATGAACAAGTATAGAATCTTGTAATATTGAATATTGAAGTGTAAAATGTAAATTAATGTAAACTCAACACAAAATAAACACTTGTTTAAATACTGTAATATACCGTTTTGACTAAAGAAAACAATGGGTAAGCCAGTCATAATAATAAAAAAAAAAAAGAAGTAATTTATTTTGAGGAGAAGAGACAACGGATATGTATTTGTATATTTGTGTGGCAAAAGTATGGCACTGATAATTAGTCTAGCTGAAAAGAATGATCACACATTTTCACACAAAAGCCCGACATATGGTCTCTGCACAGTGCGCATGCGCACGCAGTCGTCTGAGAGACTGCAAATAATTGAATTGTACTCTATTCTTTCTATAAGTGCGCTGTGAATTCAGCTTTGCAAAAAAACTGTACAAATAATACTGAATGGTTTTGAAGTGAAATACCGGAAAATACCGGAAAACCGGAAGTGCCTGAACAACCGGAAGTGCGATTAATGGCGTTAATAAAATTTGACGCGATTAAACAAATTTAATTAATCGCATGAGTTAACGTGTTAACTTTGACAGCCTTTATTTATATACATATATATATATATATATATACACACAACATTTTAAGAATTTTGTTGATAATAAGGAAATAATAGAAATGTTTAAGCTTAGTAGATCAACATAATGTTTACACATAACCTTCACATTGAGTTTAAAAGGTTAAGATTAAGTAAAACATTTAAAAAAAAAAACAGTTTTTGCAACTACAGTATATACATATAATGTATAATTGTCTAATGTCATTATGTATGTTTATGCATTTATTCTTTTATATTAAAATATTTTTACACGTCTTACTATATGTATATTTATATTAAATATACAGTGTTTATCAGAGAGAGAGAGAGACAGGGAGAGAGAAAAAGAAAGAGACAGTGAGAGACAGAGAAAGAGAGAGAGTGAGAGAGAGAGAAAGAGAGAGTGAGAGAGAGAGAAAGACAGAGAGAGCGAGAGAAAGAGAGAGAGAAAGAAAGAAAAAGAGTGAGAGAGAGAAAGACAGAGAGAGCAAGAGAAAGTGAGAGAAAGAAAGAGAGTGAGAAAGACAGAGAGAGAGTGAGAGACAGAGAGAGCGATAGAAAGAGAGAGAGAGTAGCAAATATAATCAAATTGACAACAGGCCTTTATGACCTTACACTGTTACTCTCTCTCTCCCTCTCTCTCTATCACACACACTCTCTCTCTCTCTGTCTCTCTCTCACATTCTTTCTTTCATACACTCTTTCTCTCTCTCTCTCTCTCTCTCTCTCACACACTTTCTCTCTCTCTTTCTCTCTCTCTCAGAACATTCGACTCTCCTCTCACCTTGTTAGTAGCCGTGGCGCTAGACCCCCGCACCACCGGGACATTGGTGACTTGCACCGAGAGGTAATTGTTATCGATGAGAGGCCACGCCCCCTCCACCTTACAGGTCTGAAAACTGTCTTTGAACGTTCTAAGATGAGGGTCTCCAAACAGTCCGCAGAATAGGTATGTGGGCCGCGGGTGTTCCGGGAGCCCGGGCCGCAGCGTTTGGTGGTTCCGGCTGTGATAGTCTGCAATGCTGGGCATCAGTGACCTCATGAGCCAGAGGAACTGCTCGAAAGACGGACCAACCTCCTCCACCCATTCCGTGATCCCGATAGAGCCCTGCA
>MU204315.1:285551-310551 GCA_017309775.1 Paedocypris sp. Pulau Singkep
TCTCTTTGCGTTTGCACCCGCCTTTCTCCACAAGCTCGGCTTACGATTGAACGCCGTCACGGAAGGCATTTTCGTTTATATATTTTTGTTTTAATTATATTTCAAAGAGGGCATTTTTGTTTAGTTTTTTTCGTTGACGAAAGTGTCAATTAATGTAGTTATAGTTTTCGTCCCTGGGCAGGAGTTTTTATATAGTTCTCGTTTCGTTTTCGTCAGGGAAATGAACACTGGGCTGTACCACTGTACTTATTACCTTAAACCCACTAATAACCGAACCTGTCTGCGCCCACAGGAAGGAGTCAGGTGCAAACTCCACAGTGTCGGATCCAGAAGTGCAACACAGACTTCGTGTCCCTGACGTCCCATCTGAACCCTTCGCTTGATGGCTTCGATGCCGAGTTCTGCAAGGCCCTGCGAGCCTACGCCGCATGCACACAGCGGACCTCCAAGAGCTGCCGAGGAAACCTGGTCTTTCACTCTGCAATGCTGGGCATCAGTGACCTCATGAGCCAGAGGAACTGCTCGAAAGACGGACCAACCTCCTCCACCACCAATCAGGACACGGAGCCTTTGACACAGCTGGACACTGCAGGAGGAAAAACACGGTGAGCTGGCTATAGAGGTGAGCTTCTTCAAAAATGTCTACTAGCGGCAGGAAAAAATGGTTAGATATAGATTCATTTTACATTCAATGTGACCTTAAAAAAACTATCTGTATGCCGTGTGGAGCAACAATCACGGCCCAAAATACAACACACCTGAAGCGCCATCTGCTGATGAAACTTTTTTTTTAGTTTTTTTTTTCACTGTGCAACCATTTCTTACTTATAAACGTGATGCAATTATAATTATTTTATTGTAATTAATTTCCTCTCTGCTGAGGTTTCATTCATGAGAATACATTTATTTGGAATGAAAGAAAAGTTCATAAAAATAAGCTCAATAAGTTAACTATGTATTCAGATTTCTTAGACATAGCAACTTTAGTAAACATTTAGAATATATAGCACCTATATTTTCGTTGACTAAATCTATACTGTAATTTAATCATCTTAAAAAAATCAAGATACAATTGGGACTAAAACAAAACTTAAAAGACTGACTAAAACTAAATTATAAATCTTTGTCAAAATTAGCATATCCACTTACAAATGACTTGTGTAACGAAAAATTCCTTGTATTATTATTCCTCGAAGGGCGTCGTTGAGACAATATCGTCTCTTTTTACAAAACTATTCCACCTAGTGACAGGCCTAATGTTGTAGCGACAAGAATGTTAAGCGAGTTTTTTTCTTACCACTAATATGTAGGGAAATCTTTTGAGTAAAACATGCAAGAGTCCAAATGCGATAAACAGTTCTATTTATTCATTTTTTGGTCACTAAACCAAAAACGTTTACAGAAGTAGCACGGTTATGCAAGTCACCACCGTGAAACTGCGACACTCAGTGGCAGAGAAAGGAGATGCAGGTCGAGTTACTAGACGAGAGAAATAATTAGTTCGAGTGCTACCAACCCTCATGTTATTTTGCAACAACAACATTACAGAGAGAAGACGCTCAGAACAGTGTCTGTGCCATTTTATTATGTTTAAGCACAAAAGTACAACCCGAGTGAGAAGCTCGGGTAACATCCTGCTGATGTCATTGATGTACTGAAAAGTTTATACACACACACACACACACAAATAGTATATTTAAAACCACTTTTTAAATGGAACCAACACACTTTAGTCAGGCTTTTAGTTTTAGTTGCCATCATTTTAATGATTTTTAAATTTTTTGCTGTACTATTACTGCTTTTAGGCTTTGTCTAATAATAATAATACATTGAAATTGAAAATAAAAAAATGAAAACTGAAAAAGTCTTTAAATTTCCCACGGTGGGATAATTGTATGTCACAACAGCAGACAACTATATGCACCTAAAAACTATATGAAGAATAAACAAATAAATAAGCATGTATGCATTAACATAAACATACATTTATCTGCACACATTATAAATAAATAAGCAAAACCATAACACAACGCACACATTATAATGAACAAACACAAACCATAAACACGTGGTGGGATTGAAAATGTGATGATTGGCTTAGATTAAATGGCCATCATTTACCACCCTGAAGTTTTGAGTTTGGTCACATACAAGCGCTCGCTTGTTATTATTTTGTTTTTGCTTGTTATTTAATTTTGGTACATTGTTAAGTATTATATTGAGAGCAGAACACGTCTTGTTAAACTGCTTACTTTTGTGAAATATATTCATTTATTTTTGTTACATTTCTTAAGAAGCATGATTTACATTTATACTTATTTGTTAGTATTGGCCAGTTGTAGTCTGTGCAATACATAATAAAAGTATATACTAAAAGCTTCAAATTTTGAATTTGAAAGGTGTCTCTTACATTGTTCCACAGCAATATTAAAATAGTGTAGATTAATGTACAGTGCTTTATAGTATGATTTATTTTATTTAGTGTTCATTTCATTCATTAACACGTTTAATACTGACAACAGCCAAGTTATTTGACAAATTAGAAAAAAAAAATTGCTGCAAAAAGTAACGCAATAGTTACATTCCCTGGTAATTAGTTACTTTTCTAACAATGTAACTCAATTACAAGCTCTGTTGCTATTTATTAAAAGTAACTAGTAATTGTAACTAATTACTTTTTTAAAGGAACTTTCCCAACACTGGTGGTGTCACAATTTATTTTTGTGTATATTTGGTGGTCTATTTTATTCTATATCAGTGCACTTTGTGATTTCACTTGTCAAAATGGCTCTACAAATAAAGTTTACGTATAAAAATAGCAAGAACACCCCACACAAAGGCTTCATTCCTGCTTCAAAACATTACTCAGGATTGTTCTTACGCGTAGAAACATTCGTTTTGAAGCCTCCTGTTATCTACAAAGTCGAACGCTTATGGCTGCCATAAAATCAAATAAAAGCGCACTTCAATGAGAACAACAAGGCTCTGCTGGCACGGGCGGGATGGGAACATGACCACCTCCAGTGTGAGTGCGGCGGGGTCACGGCATGCAAAGTGCAGGCGTTTATCTCCTGTGCACGCGTCTTCATCAGGGAGTGGCATTTAAAGGCCATTGCTTTATGCACCTATTTCATGCCCATTTGTGCTCAGTCCATCTCTCTAAAACGCATCTGCAACGGTCAAACGGCCAGAACAACTACAATAGAGACTACAATAAACAAACTAATCGAAATCGACATTCAGAACTTATAATCGTTCACATTTTTCCAGGTCAATTATTTTAATTACCGTTAAATTACAGTATTAACGCGAATATAAGCACCCCCTGCTGTTTAATCAGGCACCCCCCCCCCCCCCATTTTTTTTTGTTTTTTACATTTATGGTTTAATTACGTTTATATTCTCCTAAACATGCTATTTTTAATTTATTTTACAAACCTAACTTGTGACTCGTATCATTTTGATATTGTTTTACTTGAATGATAGATTACAAAAAGTCAATTGTAGTGGTCGGAACTTCATTTCCCAAGAGTCTTTGCACCAGTCCGCACATGGGAAAAGCACCTTGCATCAGTTTTAACTCCAGGTCCAAACTGGCCGAGCAAGATCCATGAAGAAGAACATAGGGACGCGACCAGCACCGACGTCCACGGGGGAAACGAGCCGGCGTCAGGAACAGGCTGAAGGCTCACGCACACTGCGCTCCCTTACCCAGTGTCCTGCTAGCCAACGTCCAGTCTCTGGAGACCAAGCTCGACGACCTCAGGGCAAGGATCAAGTTCCAGAGAGACATTCAGGACTGCAATCTTCTCTGCTTCACCGAGACATGGCTGAACCCAGTGGTACCAGACCACACCATCCAGCCGGCCGAGCACTTCTCGGTTCACGACATGTCTTGCATGGACAGAACAAAGGAGTCGGGAAAGTCAAGAGGAGGTGGAGTGTGTTTAATGGTGAACAACCACTGGTGCGACGGCGCGAGCATTGTTCTGGTATCGCCCTCCTGCACACCAAACCTGGAGCTACTGACGACCAAATGTCGCCCTTTTTATCTTCGAGGGAATTCAGCTCGGTCATAGTCAGCGTCGTTAATGTTCCACCTCAAGCATACATGGACACAGCAATATGGGATCTTCACAAAGCTCTCACTTTTCACCAGACACAGCACCGGGTCGCTGCTCTCATCCTGTTGGGGGATTTTAACAGTGCGAACCTCAAGCGCGCACTGCCAAACTTTCACCAGCACATCACCTGCCCCACCAGGGACGAAAGGACATTGGACCACTGTTACACTGGAAAAAACCACCATCAAGACGTTTCCCAACCAGAAGCCGTGGTTAGATAGAACTATCTGCTCCGCTCCCTATAACACGGGGCTCGCCACCGGGAACATGGACGAGTACAAAGCGGCATCCTACAGCATACGCATAGCGGTGAAGGAGGCGAAGAGGCGCAACGAATAGAAACTGGAGTCACAATTCCAACAAAGCGACTCCAGAAGCCTGTGGCAGGGATTGAGAACAATAACGGATTACCAATAACGGAAAACAATAACTTTTTACCAACCTCCGGTATAAACACCGCAGACGCTTCTCTGGCTGACAAGCTAAACATCTTTTACGATTGCTTCGACCACGCTAACGGTGCTAGCGGCGCGAGTAGCTCACAAGCTGCAACAGCCGAAGAGGAGACCGCGCCCATCATCTCGGAGCACGACGCGAGGAGGGCGTTCAGGAGAGTGAACAACAGGAAGGCAGCAGGACCAGACCCCATTACAGGTCGCATTCTGAAAGCCTGCGCCGACCAACTAGCACCGGTGTTCACTGAAATCTTCAATCTCTCCCTGAAACAGTCTACAGTTCCCTCATGCTTCAAACAGTCCGTCATTATTCCTGTCCTGAATAAGCCTCAACGACTACCGCCCTGTAGCGCTGACCTCGATAGTGATAAAGTGCTTTGAGAGGCTGGTCAGAGACTTCATCACTGCATCACTGCCGGACACTTTAGATCCATTACAGTTTGCGTACCGTGAGAACCGGTCTACGGAGGACGCCATATCCTACCTCCTCCACACAACCACAAGCCACCTGACTGTAGAAAAGGGAACTATGCAAAAATGATGTTTGTGGACTACAGTTCAGCGTTCAACACTAGGCATGTCCCAATCCCATATTGATATCGGAAATCGGTCCGATATCAGCCAAAAAACCCGAATCGGATTGCGTTAAAAAGCTCCGATATAAGCTCTGATAAATATGAGTGTTCCGCTCTAAACTCCGTTGTGGCTCTTCTATTCAGCAGCGCCCAGAGCCGGCACGCAAAGCCCACAAGATCACAACACTGCTGCTTGCAAGCAAGCAGTAAAGAAAAAGAGCTATGTCGGCCGTGTGGCAGTATTTCTCATTAAAGTGCGAAAAAGACGGTGCAAAAACGTCTGCCAAATGACTGTAAAGTAACACTTGTCGAGCACAAATGTCCGGCGGACTAACAGAACAAGGGAAGTTTAATACATCCAACCTCATTGCGCATTTGAAACAGCATCACAAAACTCTGCACGAGGACTTTCGCAAGATTACAGAGTTAAATACGGTGAGCAAGCGTCTTCTTTCGCGCGCGACATGTTCTCTTTTCACGTCCTGTTTGCGCCGTCCGATAAATTTACGGGCAAATCGGCTGGCTAAATACAGCACAACGTTTGAATGACCAAGATGCATTTATTGCGCAGATATAGCGAGGCGCAGATCATGAGCTCCCCGCCACATTCACGGAGAGTGAACAGAGAGAGCGAACTGCTCTCACTCAGAGCACGCGCTCTGAGTGAGAGCAGTTTGCTCTCTCTGAAACACTCCGCACCAGATGAGTGTTTTGCACCCTCGTTGTCTGATATGTTCAATGAAATCCTGCAAGAAAGTACCTCAAATAATACTAATAAGTAGGCTATTATGTTTTTAGGCTACTTTTAATGTGACAGATTGTAGTCATGTTTCTGCAAGATAAATATATTTTTTTACTTTCATAAAAATGCTTATTTTCTATCCACAGGCCTTATTTAAACAGTCTCAAATCCTTCTCAAATGTCAGATGACAAGCTCAACACCTATTTATACTATTATTAAGACCTGCAGAGAAATGTATATTTTGCACTTGTTCTGAATGCATTTTAAACTTAAATGCACTTTTTAATGGGAGAACATTTAATTTTTACAACATTTCAGCAGGCCAGTAGGCGTGTACATTATTGTTTATGTACACGAGTATTATCAAGTTAAGCATTTCAGTTTGAATTTATATATATTTCATACTCTTGAGTGTTGCAATAAGCTTAATAAATATTTGCATAATTTGCAACACATTCCATTTAATTTATTCTTTGAAACTTCATTATTAATGTATGCAACTGCAATGCCTTGATTTTAGTAAAGGTAGTACACCATCATAACAATAAATGGCATAATTTCTTTCGGTGTTTCAGAAAAGAATTTTTTTCAAGACTAATATTTGTTTAATAGGTTAAACATTATTTAACTAGTTTTATTACAGGAGTTAATTTTGCACCATTGACACATGTTAAAGCGTTTATCGACCTCATTTATTTTTTTTTTTTTATTTATTTATTTATAGATTACATTTTTTTAGCGCCTTTCTATCACTCAAGGTCGCTGAACAGGGCTGGGTCAAACAATCAAACAGAACAACAAAATAGAACATAACAGAACAACAGAAAACATAACAGAACAGAACAATAACTAGTAGAATTATGATGGATATGCAATTTGAAACAGATGAGTTTTTAGCTTGTTCCTAAAAGTGGGTAGTGATGTTATTGTCCGGAGATCAGGTGGGAGGTTGTTCCAGAGTTGAGGGGCTGAGAAATTGAAAGCTCTGTGTCCAAAAGTGGAGAGGCGGGCGGAGGGAACAGACAGGAGACCAGCTGAAGAGGAGCGGAGGGTACGTGTTGGAGTGTATGGCTCCAAGAGGCTGGAGAGATAGCGAGGTGCCAAGTTATGGAGAGATTTGAATGTGATGAGAATTTTGTAAATAATGCGTGAGGTAATTGGGAGCCAGTGGAGATTCTTGAGTATCGGGGTGATGTGATGACCATATGGGGTGCAGGTAATGGTGCGGGCAGCAGAGTTTTGAACCAGTTGGAGTTTACGGATGGCTTTTTGGGGTAGGCCATAGAGCAGCGCGTTGCAGTAATCTAGGCGGGAGGAAACGAGTGCATGGACAAGTGTTGCGCAGGCCTGTCTGAATTTGTCTCAAGGCCGCACCATCTGTCCTCATTTTTTAATTTATTTTTTTTAAACGTAAAAGGTTCAAATTTATGCAACTAACATATAATAAATTGGTTGGCTTTTTTTCATACTTACTGTTGCTTACAAACCACGCAACGAAATAGGCAAAAGTATTCATGTTTTGGGCTGATTATTGTATCGGATTTGTATCGGTATCGGTGGCTGCAATATCGGTATCGTATCGGAAGTAAAAATGTTGTATCGGGACACCCTTAACACCAAAGTTCCCACCACACTCACCTCAAAGCTGGAAGTCCTGGGCCTCAGCCCATAACTGCGCCTGTGGATCTCAGACTTCCTGACAGACAGACCACAAGCCGTGCGGATGGGTAAACACACCTCATCCTCCCTCACCCTCAGCACTGTACTCACAGTACACGCATGAATGCGTGGCCACTACTGACTCCACCACTCATCAAGTTTGCTGACGACACCGTGGTGGTGGGCCTCATCTCAAACAACAATGAGAGGGCCTACCAACAGGAGATCCAGAACCTGGAGAGATGGTGCCAGGAGAACAACCTGCTCCTGAACATCAGCAAAACGAAGGGGTTGGTAGTGGAGTTCAGCACAAAGCAGGGGTGCTCATACCACCCAGTCACCATCAATGGAGCCCCAGTGGAACGAGTGGACAGTTTCCAGTACCTGGGTGTTCACATCGCGCAGGATCTCTTGTGGTCCTGCCACATCAACACCCTGGTGAAGAAGGCCCGGCAGCATCTGTACCACCTAAGACGTTTAAGGGACTTCAGACTCCCCTCTCAGGTGCTCAGGAACTTTTACACCTGCACCATTGAGAGCGTCCTGATGGGAAACATCACCTCCTGGTTCGGAAACTGCACGGTGCAGGACAGGCGAGCCCTCCAGA
Source organism: Paedocypris sp. Pulau Singkep (assembly GCA_017309775.1). Taxonomy (NCBI): domain Eukaryota; kingdom Metazoa; phylum Chordata; class Actinopteri; order Cypriniformes; genus Paedocypris; species Paedocypris sp. Pulau Singkep. The sequence continues at coordinate 293,715 of MU204315.1, forward strand.
AGGTGGTGCGATCTGCTGAACGCACCATTCGCACCGGGCTCCCTGTACTGCAGGACATCTACATCAAGTGGTGCTGGTCCAGGGCCAGGAAGATCGTAGAAGACCTCAGCCATCCCAACAATGGACTCTTCTCTCTGCTGCGCTTCTGTTCCCTGAAAGCAAACACGGAGACGAGCTTCTTCCCGTAGGCCATACGGAGTCTAAACCAGGGTGTCCCAGCACCTACCACCGGAACTGTCTCTCTATCCCGCTGACTGCACTTTAATCACCACTGCATTGTTCACTTTATATGGATACTGGACACTTTGACCTCAACCGGCCACGTTTACAACACTCGCTGGATCACAGAGTCTCTTTTTAGTCACCACTTTAAACCGAGTCACTTTTTAGACACTTTAAATCCAGTCACTTTTGTACATTTGTCTTCGACTCATTTCTGCGTTATTCAGTTGTACTTTTTTAATTTGGAAATGTTGAATTTTTATTCATATTTCATATTTTACCTTCATATCTTGTTTTATTGTATTTCTATTGTTTTTTTTTTAAACCATTTTTGGTATTTCATTTGCACATTTTGAATAGCATATTTTATCTTTATACCCTGTTTTATCGTATTTCTATTGTTTATCTTTTTATTGTATTTTCTAGTGGTCGACCGATCGATCGGTTTTCCCGATTAATTCTCACCGATAGTTGATTTCCGGACTATCTTTTTTGATAGTCTTCATTTTATAAACTATAGGTTAATTAAGCGGTTATCGGCAAGCACGGCCCAACCTAGTTATCGTTATCGGTAAAATTCAATATCGGTCGACCACTAGTATTTTCCCCCTTGCAAATTTTGTTGTACCTCCCCCATCCTTAGGTTTAATGCTGGAACGAACAAACAACGAACACATTTCACTACATGTTGTACCACATATAATATGTATGTGACAAAAAAATTTGAATTTGAAATTTGAAAAAAAAGCTTATACTGTAGCACGTCAGCCTACGGACCATTGTTTAACCATTGTTCTGCATAGAGACGACATGTTTCCATTTATTTGTGATTGTTCCTGATTTTAAATACAGAAAAATGGGGACTTATATTTACGTGCATATTTGAAATCGGCGATTATAAGCACCACCCCCAAGTTTTTGAGTGTTAAAATTTCGAAAAAAGGTGTGCTTATGATTGCGTAAATACGGTAATAATAATCGTTCATTAATTGTGTTAAAATGTTCAATTATTCGAGATTTTGATTTTAGACTGAATCGCCAGCCATGGCGCACTGCCTCACTCACAGTCAATCCCTAAAGTGCTGCCCGATTGCATTAGCTGCGAGAAAGGCTCTCCTAATGCCATATCAGCCGCAGCCTCTCCATTAACACGCTGGTGATGACTCTATCTCACACACTCGGGCCGCCCCGTTTCTGCCTGCCATGCCAATAACTCAGACCACAGTGGATTCAAATGCCTCTGATTTGATTATCAGATCCCGCTCGGCAACAGACGGGCATGTACGTCTCGCTGCAGGAGAGAGAGAGACAGCACGTCTCAATAACACGCTGTAAGACGATCCAGTAGCCCGGCGGAAGCCATGTTGATGTTGTGCAGTGACGCTGGTGGCACATGCCAGAAACCAAGTGGTCCGGCTGCCTTCTATCAGGCGAGGATCCAGTGACATCTGTACCAGAACATCACAACACAAAAAAAACATCTGAGATGAAGCCATTCCCTTTTATAGTCTGAAGTAGAGCAGCACAATACTGGAGAGAATTTTTGGCTTAGAATAAAGATTAGACTCTTTCACGATTCTGGATATTTTATTATTTTAAATAACATTATAAACTTATTATAAACTCACATCCACTGTTCTAGTGCAGGTAATTAAACTCACATGACCGTTGCTGTGCGAAATCACAGATGGCCAATTAGGGCGGCGCCCCAAAATATGACAGAAGTAATGCAAGATCTTCTTTCCTTTGCGCGCACACACAAGCTGTATACACAATGCTGTATTTACATCGTGAAGGGTAGAATTGAGATCGCAATTTTTTAACGATTAATTGTGCAGCTCCAGTCTGAAGCGATTCTTAGCACATCTACGTGAGGCGATTTGGAGCGATTTAGCACTTTGACTCAAATCATTTTAGGAAAGGAAAGAAAAGTGAGGTGATGGCAATAGGGCTACTAGGGCCATACTGAATTGTGGCTTTGCATTTAACCCATCCAAGTGAAAGGGCACATACACACAGTGAAGTGAACACACACACACAAACCCGGAGCAGTGGGCAGCCTAAGCCGTGGCACCTGGGGGGCAAGTGGGGTTCAGTGTGTTGCCCCTACCACTGGACCACAACTTCCCACTTGATGATGAAACAACAAGAAGATTTTTCCGCATAAAGCCCCCCTGACGCAAAAAGAGATTCTGGAACCCTGATAAATGCCAGGGGTATTTGACAACTGACCATCCAATTCACACAAAACACAGAAAAGCATGTTTTGTGCTATCCATTTTTTTATGTAGGCTTCAAAAACCCATTTGAGTGGTTTCACAGTCAGGCACTGAACAGTGGTGTTAAGTACTTGAGTAATTGGACTTTTCTTAAGTATTTTTGGCTACTTTGTACTTGTGGTGAGTATCAAAAAAAGAAGCAACTTTTACTCTCTACTTGGCTACATTAGTGATTGAGTATCTGTATCTTTACTCCACTACATTTGAATAGACACTTTCTGTTACTCGCTAGTACATTGTGATTGTGCGCGACAAGTCTCTTTTTTTACCGCGGTAAATTTCGTGGCCGGACGTGATATCGCGATGTACAGGATGCTGAAGGTGGTGGATACTATTTATCAGCTCAATCATAGCTTTTTGAGCTAAATTCAGTATGAGAAAACAAACATATGTTCTTCTAAAATTGGATACTTTGTGACTTGTACTAAATACTAACTTGTATTTAGTCATTTTTACAGTAAGGTAAGTATTGTTTTCTCGTACTCTTTACACCTCTACGAACACCACAAACGGAAGGTATATCACTCCTGCGGACACACTGCTGTCTCTTTGTACAAATGTAGATGAATGTCACTTTGGGGAGCCCCAGTTGGGGGCAGCAAACCCACAGCGCTAAGACTGTCAAGTGGGCAGAGATACTCACACTGTAAAAATCCAGACACACGGAAAATCACACCGTCTGTTAGAATGCTTCAACTCGTCGACAAAAGCCCGGGAAAGTAGCTTTAGACAAAAAAGACACTGCAGAATTTCTGACACAGCATGGAATCATTATTGATAATATTCTATGACAAATACTCCATAAAATTACAAACACCGTATTTACGAGAATATAAGAACCATGCAATTTTTTCAAGCACAAAATTAAAAAAAAATATATATATTAAAATATTTTCTTTTATTATTAACGCTTCTGGTTCAATTACGTTATTATTACGTTAATACTGTTTTTTTGAATGATGGATAACAAAAAGTCGATTCTAGTGGTCAAAACTTCATTTGCGCATGCGCAAAACAACTGCGTGAGGCCTGTCGAGCTCTCGGTTTATCCGACGCTGTGAAGAAAATCTAAGTGAAGGATTATTATCCCGTTTAGCAGACTGAGCGTTTTGATTGTGCCTGTTCCTTGGATTTTTTACTTCTTGCCCGTGTTCTTCATTTTCGACTGTTTTTGCGATGACACATTGGACTCGTTTGTTAGTGCTAAGCTAAGCTAACCGGTTGTGGTTTGTAGTTTGTTTGTTATAATATAAAATTATTTTACTGTATTTAGTTTAATGTTCCTTCTTCCAGTGTTATTTAGTCTCTGTTGAGTGTCGCGGCGTGTCGAATGTTTATTAATTTCTGTTATTGAGCCAATAAATGCTGTAGCACGTCTGCTTCCGGACCATTGTTTAACATTATTACGCTGCTGCATAAAGACGTCGTGTTTCCGTTTATTTGTGATTGATTCAAAATACGGAAAAATGGGTGCTTATATTTACACACATATTTGAAATCAGCGTTTTTGAAGTTTTTGAGCGGCGAAAATTAAAAAAAAGGGGTGTTTATATTTGCATAAATACGGTATAATAAACATCTATCACTCAAAAAAAATACTGTTATTTTGTCTTTCTTTCCAGTGTAATTCTCAATAAAATGGCATCGGACAAGACCCGATGTTGGTTTCACAGTTGGCTTCAATGTTCCCGCTGTCTGGTTTCAAGCACAGTGCACACCCTTGTTACTACTAAGTCGCTGGAAATATTTTCTCAGGGTGGCCGGGCCATAGAGCTGCCATTCTCAGCTGCGGAGGGGCCCAGAAAGAGTGTGTGCGGAGTGAAATTTCAAGATGTGGAATTTGGCCAGGGCAGAGAGGTCAACAGGCCCACGCCTTCTTCAGGAGTCCATGTGAAGATCTGGAGAATAAAGAAGGATTTACGAGAGCCTGCGACTAAACGACATCTCCAGCCTCAAGTTCTCATCTTGTAAAGTACGTACACCAACTTTGAGAATTCTCGATGCTTGAGCGATGCATCATTTACGGTTTGAACAAAGTCGTATTTCTCTCACCCAAGCTCACAAAAACAATATACGTAGTTTTAAATCAAATGTGTCACGTACATTTACACTCATTTTTATACACTTATTCACTTTTATACGAAATGCTTTTAACAGTCACCCAGCTTTAAGTACAAAAAAGTCTTGTATGTCTGTGTATGTATGTACATTTAACAAAAATGTAAAAATCTTCTATTGACTCTTGATTACCCTATGTAAAGCGTAAAAACTTGGATTCAAAATACAGCAAATAACTGCTACAGCCAGGAAAGAACGCAACACTGGGGCAACCATTGCGCTCTCTCCGCAGTCTATTTTTTTTTTATTTTTTTAATTAAAATAAATAAATAAATAAATAATTTCCTTATCTTTCCAAATTATTTCCTTATTTGGAAAGAAAAAAATAAAATAAAATAGATCAAATAAAAGCATTACAACAGCAATTAATTCCCTAAATAAATACATGATATACGTTTATTAACATGTAACATTAACATGAAAAGAAAAAAAAAGAAAGAAAAGGAAATACATAATTTAAGCAAGCATCACAACATCAACTCATTCCCTACATAAATATAATAAATAATACAATAATAAAAATAAAAAACAAATAGCATTAAGGAAAGAAAAAGGAATATAATAAAATAAAAGCATCACAACACCAATTCATTCCCTACAAAAATACATAAAATGCATTTAATAACATGCAACATTAGCATGAAAACAAAAGAAAGTAAAGAAAGAAAATTAAAAAAAGCATCACACTACAAATTAATTCCATAGAAAAATACACGTAGTAATATTTGTAAACATTTGTAAATATTAGTAATTGTAAACATAAATGTAGTATTACACACAAATTCCACACCTATTCACACGAATAAACTGTGCGGACAGTGATCGATCATGGTCAGTTTGATGATTTTGTGCCCAACTTTACTGATTGCAGTTTCAGAAATAACGCCACTTTCACACTCAGTCGCCCCAGATGAAACGGTTTGATTCACCAAAGAACAGTGGAGAACATCACGCCTGACTGCCCAGGGTCCATGTTAAATTAATTATGAAGGTGTGACTGCTCAGTGGACACCCACTAGCATTCCATATCTGCTTAATTCAAAATGGCATTAACCAGGTCTACGGCCAGGACACCCAAAGTGAAGCACTTGACAAGGTGACAAATGCACACTGGGCATCAAATGGCCAGTGAATATACGGCCTCCAAAATATGTGTAAAAAGGCGTCCAAGTCATTCAGACCAAACTAACTAAAAATATGGCTTTGCACACGCACACACACACACACATGCTAGGGTGGGCGGTAAACCGCTATTAACGTGAAAACCGGTATTGAGTTGTACAATATGGATTTTGCAATATCGTGGATACCATCACACAGTCACAAATTAAAATTAATACATGTATTTTAATAAAACACTTTAATACAGTATAACACGTTTGTTTCGTTACAACTTTTAATGACGGCACTGAGACATTGCTAATCGAACACAAAAAGCGTTGCAACAGACTGAATAAATAGATCACACCCGCGACCGCGAGCAGCTCAGATGTCTGTGTACTGTGTCTTTAAGAGCGGCGACACTGACAAAGAGAATCATAAAGGCCTGCTCAACGCTGTTTCTGTTTTTTTTTTTTTTAAATCAAAGTCATTTATAAACAATTGTTTCACACGACGTTCAGATTTAGAGTCACGCCTCGTTGTGCAAAAAAGAAAGAAAGCGTGACAACGTAAACTCTTTCTTTCTGTCTCTCGGTCTCTCTCTCTATATATATATCCACCTCTCTCTCTTTCTGTTTCTTTCTCGCTTGTCTCTTTCTCTGTCTCTCACTCTTTTGGTCTCTCTCTCTCTTTCTCTCTGTTTCTTTCTCTCTAGTCTCTCTATCTGTCTCTCTCACTCTCTCTCTCTTTCACGCTCTCGGTCTCTCTCTCTTTTTCTCTCTGTCTCCTTTTTCAAATAAACGCCAGGGCTACTACTTTTAAAAGACGTACTGTATTAAAAATGGCAGATGCTTATCCAGGTTACCCTTGCATCTAATTTATTTAAATAAAGTTACAATACAGATCACAGATCAATACCCCCCCCCCAATACCGTGGTATAATACCGATACCGTCTGGGCACTAGAAAATCGTGATGTGAATTTTCATTCATATTGCCTGACCACAAACACACCAGTTGTATTCATTTCAACATTTATTCCCACAACTATTTCTGCTGATCACGTCAACAACGGAAAGCGGAGCATCTCCTGGCAAACGCGTGTCATCCCTAACAACCATACGCACACTTTACACTTACATAAAACCAACGTGCCACGCCACTGCTTTCCCCCTCATTTGACGAGTTTTGCTCTAATCATCCCAACACTAAAAGAGTAAAAAGCGTCATGTTTACCTATTCGAGTGATGGAGAAGAGAGTGCAGAGCACCAGCAGATGCAGCGAGGGCGCGAGAAGGCGCTCAGCCCCGGGGTAGTAAGGTCCTGCTCTCCCCATACCCATCCATCCATCCACGGGTCAAGAGATCGGCCCTCGGTCCACAAAAACTTCGGCCAAAGGGACAATGCGAAACTCTAATCGGAGCAACGCGCGCCGCCCATGGAAGAAACAAAGTGCTTTGGCAAGTCCTATCCGGATAAACACTTCTCAGCGTGATAATCAGAACTTCGTCGGAGCGGCTCTAGGTCTGTCGTGCGCCCGAATCATGTCGCCTACACATCAGATTTCTCCGCCACAAGGAAATCAAGCCTCGTCTTTCCCCCAGTGATCGATAGCGAATCAACCTAACCCGGAGTTTAGCGGAAACCCCGCCCACGCTCGAAACAGACCCCGCCCCCACACAACACTCACTTTCACGGGGAAAGCGCTCCGACTTCGGTTCGAAATCATATCAGAAATGTCCTTGATAGGTGAAATCGGTGATATTTAAAATATCAACAGGAACAAACATAACTGTACGATTATCTCTTTTGCTTCAATGGTAGCGAGAAGACGAATCTTGCTACACTGGTGGTCAAAATGTTCCTGGTTAAGGTTATGTCTTTCTTATATTAGGAGAAAAGCAGATACTCCGTTGGAGAAAGTTTGGAACCCATTACTCACTTTTATTAAGTCTGTACCTTTGGTGGTTCTTTTATATTTGCTGAATGTGCGTTTTACTTGTGTATCCCTACCAGTATTACCGGTATTTATTTATTTTTTTTAAATATTATTATAATTAATATTAATATTTTTTTTATTTTTTTGGTTGTTTTTAGTTTTTCTATTTGATTTAAAAAGATTAAATAGGTAGAAAAAAATAATTTGTATTATAATTCGTATATCAACAATGTGCATCATGTTCCATTCATGTGCATCATGTTCCATATTTATTGTTTACCATTGTGGCTGCTGCAAAATGTAAATTTCTCATTGTTGGGATCAATAAAGGTTTTCTTCTGTTCTTCTTTTTCTTCTTCTTCTTCTTCTTTTTAACTGATTTTGTACATTTGCTTGTTTGTTTACAAAGTACTATTTCTGAGTACTGGCAAATAGTACAGAAGGAGGGAGGAGGGGAGGGGGGTGGTTTTAGTAGTAATAATAATAATAATAATAATAATAATATTTATATTCACTTGTTCTCTGTGAACTCTGCCATCATCTGTTTATAACAGATGGCTATTGGCATGTAATGTTTTCTTCTGCATGTGTATACTTGACCTATTGACCAATAAAAATAGCGAAAAATGCAGACTATTTACTGCTTTAAAAGTAAAAAAACAATTATAATCACGACCCAGTAAAACAAGCAAACAACAAACAAACAGACGATACAGCTTGTGTGTTGTTCGCTATTTGAATAAAATACCGAATGTTTGACTGAGATTTGACCAATTTATTACTATGCATTTCAGAGACATTCCAAACAAATCACTTGCATATTAAATTATACTCTCTCTCACTTTCTCTCACTCTCTGCCCCCCCCTCGCCCTCTCCCTCTCATGTAATCTTTCTGGTCTAGAGTTGTATAGTGTGTTGTGTGGTGGTGGTGGTCACTGACCTACATCAGATGTGCCGGAGGGTTCGAGCAGAAGGCCTGACACTTCTGACTACACGCTCTCCACGACTAATCAATAAGCCATTATCATTGCAATGCAACTCTAAACTCTCACATAGACAAACGCTGAACCAATCACTCAGCTCCGTGTGTGATTCTTGTAATCTAATCATAGATCTTGTGATCTATGTAATAGTTGTGTTATCAGGCCGTGCCATGGTAAAGTGAGATCCATGTCATTCAAAACTAGAGAAACACCAAATCCTGTCATTCCTCGCACCAGGTCCAATTTCTGAGGCAATAAACTTTTAACCTTATAGATGGATGGATGGATGGATGGATGGATAGATGGATGCATTGACGGGCGGACTGACAGATAGATGGATGGATGGATGGATGGACGGATGGATGGATTGACGAGCGGACATAAAAATATTTAAATCAAGTAAAACTATCTGCCAATGGGTCGAGAAAATTTTACTTGGTAAGACAGCTTGAAACAAGTCCTATTTTTTGTTAATCTTTTGCTCTTTAATTCTAAGCTTGTCTTGGAAATTTATCTAAACAATCTAAATAATATCTAAATCTAAATTTATCTTGTCAGAAAAAAGTCAAGATTTATTGCGTAATTTCAAGATCTTTTAACTTGTGTTCAAACATGTACTGGACTTCATTGGACACATTACCTCGAAATAATCAGGCTAAAATAATCAATATAATGCATCGTTGATTATTATTAAAAAATAAATTAATTCCTGTCTGTGTACTTGTATGTTGTGGCATATGCAATCCCAGATTTGAGAGCACCTCAAGGTCATGTTACCACACGCTCTCCATCCCTCTATGTAGAAACATGCCATTGAGACACTGGATGTAGCTCTTACCATTCAAACACAGGTTATCTTTGATTGGTCTTGTACTGAACACTAGTTCCATTCATTCGGCGGCCAGACACAAAGCCAGTGTTTTATCTTTACTTTCCCCCTAAAGCACTTTTGGGGGAGAAACAACAGAGCTCTTATTCCAAACCATCCATTCTAATAAAAAAAAAAAACAGGCAAACATCAGATGATGCTCAATAGTATCGGATGAGGTGGACAAAACGTCTTGGCTTTTCTCTGACCTTGTTTCCTCATACCCAACCATCTGTTTTTACAATGTCAAAAGCCTCTTTGGTGGCTCACTGGCACGGCCTCAGCCCTTGTCGTAGAGGACATTTAATATGGTGTGCGATACATACTGCCCTGTGACACCTCCGGACAAGGCTTTCTTTGTGCTAGTCGCAAAGGTACTACAGGGCTACTCACAGTCACACACTCTGTAACACAAAGGCTCTGGTCTGCTCTAGGGCGCCTTCTTCTGGAGGCCGTTTCCAGATCCAGAATCGTTCATCTCACAATTTACCAAGAAACTTGTGATAAAAAGGTAATTAGGCACGTTTTCCACCCTGAAGCACTGTGCCAACCAGCTGTCTCCGGTGTTCACGGACATCTTCAACACTTCACTGGAGACATGTCATGTGCCAGCCTGCTTTAAATCTTCTGTGATCACCCCTGTCCCCAAAAAAGCCAGAATCACGGGTCTAAGTGACTACAGACCCGTGGCCCTGACCTCTGTAGTCATGAAGTCTTTTGAGCGCTTGTCCTCTCTTACCTTAAAGACATCACCCTTGACCCTCTGTAGTTCACCTACAGAGCCAACAGATCTTTAGACGATATGGTAAACATGGCCCTCAACTTCATTCTCCAGCATCTGGACTCTCCAGGATCCTATGCTAGGATACTGTTTGTTGATTAAAGCTCTGCTTTCAACACTGCTTTATAGTTCCTTCACTGCTGCAAGACAAGCTCTCCCAGATGGATCACAGACTTCCTCACTGACAGACAGCAGTACGTGAAGCTGGGGAAGCTCGTCTCTGATCCCCGGACCATAAGCACTGGATCTCCCCAGAACGCAAGTCTGCGTTCTTTCCCCACTGCTATTCTCCCTGTTCACAAACGGCTGCACGTCTGAACATCAGTCTGTCAAGCTCCTGAAGTTTGCTGATGACAACACCATCATTGGCCTTCATCTCTGACAGAGATGAGTCAGCCTACAGGAGCATGATAGCTAGTCTGATGTCATGGTGCAGCTCTAACAACCTGGAGCTCAAGAAGTTCTGCCTCCCCGTGCAGATGCTGGTGAACTTCTACACTGCCATCATTGAATCCATCCTTACATTGTCAATTACAGTCTGGTTTGCTGGGGCCACGGTTAGGGACAAGGCCAAACTGCAACGTGTCATTCACTTTGCAGAAAAGGTTATTGGATGCCATCTCCCATCTCTCCAGGAGCTTCACGGGCAGCCAAGATTATAGCTGACCCCTCTCACCCAGGACACGACCTCTTTCAGGCCCTCCCCTCTGGCTCTGGCCCATCAGGACTAGAACCTCACGCCACAAAAACAGCTTTTTTCCAACTGCAGTCAACCTACTGGACTGTGTCCCAACTCCCCCCAATTGAATCCTTCCCAACTCAAGGACAGCGGCTTTTACAGGTCACACCATCTCAGACCTCACGCACACACACTTCTTTTCTTTTCACTCTAAATGTCTGCATGCCTTCTACTGGCTAATAAAGATATAGATATCATCCCCGCGTTTACAACACTGACTTGTTGTGGGTTTGATCCCCAAGGTTGTCGCTTATTTATATAATTTATATAACTTGTTCCAGGTGTGCACTACAAGGTTTATGTTGCGGTTATGTGTGGTCAATTGTCGTATTTGTATGTGTATCTGTATGTATGTTGCGATTAATTCACCACCTACCAACACCAAGAAAAATTCCAAGCTCTGTAAAGTGCTCTCTACAGGACATGGCAATAAAGCATTTCTGATTCTGATGTTCAATGACTGATATTAACGTATATGAAGGCTGCATAATGTAGAAGCCTGGAACCAAACCTCATCGGCACCAAAGCAAACGAGCCTGGTGGCTAGGGAGATACCGGGTCTTAGTCACACCCAAATGTCTCCACCTGCTCCACCCTTGTTCAGAGCTGAGCTTCCTACGGACAGGCGTCTCATTGGGAACCGTTTGCCGTCGTGTTGTGGTATCTACGGATGCATCCATCACGGGGGGGGGAGCAGTGTCGGGTCCTCGCCTCCAGTGGCACATCAGCATGCTCGAGCTACTAGCCGTGCACCTCGGTGAAACACTTGCTCAGGCAAGTCCGAGGGCAGCACGTGCTGGTCAAGTCAGACAGCGTAGTTGCAGTAGCTTACTCAACCGTCAAGGCGGTTTGGATTCGCACCGCTTGAACAAGCTCGTACGCTGCCTCTGGATGTGGTGTCTGGCAAAACTCAAGTCACTGTTGGCAGACCACGTTCCAGGCATCCTCAACGCAGCCGCGGATGCACTGCCGAGCCGGGCCCTGCCCCTGGCGGATGGAGGCTGAACCCTCAAGTGGTGACAGAGGTGTTGTCTGGCATCCACTACCGGACCTCTGGAACCTCCATGCCTGGTCGCTGGACGGGTCACCTTGTTAGACGATCTGCCACGATCGGTACAGGACACTATCGCACGTGCACCGTCCACGAGACGGTTCTATGACCTGAAGTGGCAGACTTTCGTCACCTGGTGCCGCCAGAAAAACGAAACCCACTGAGCTGCCCTGTCGGTCCGGTTTTTTCGTTTCTCCAGCAGAAGCTTGAGGAAAGCGTGGCCCCTTCCACTCTGAGAGTCTATGTAGCCGCGATCCCGCCTCACATGACCTCATCAAGGGGAAGACAGTCGGCCGGCACGACCTGACGACTAGGTTTCTAAGAGGTGTTACAAGGGTTCGCCCTTCCAGACCTCCCCCAACCCCGTTGGGATTTGAGCTTGGTGTTGGCAACCCTTCACTCTCCCCCCTTCGAGCCGCTAGAGACTACGAGTCTCAGGCTGCTCACACTGAAGGCTATGCTTTACTAGCACTGGCATCAGTGAAACGGGTCGGGGACCTAGAGGCGTTCTCTGCAAACAATGTATTGCCCTTCTGCCTCTCTCTGTTGCCGCGAGTCTTTACGAAGATAGCGCAGGCTGCCGTCTCTTCCTGAGAGTGCGCGGCTTCAAGATCCAAAACTACCTGGTCGATTGGCCTCTGTTAGCCAATCCGCGGAGTCAGTTGATCGCACAAAGGGATGCAGTGCTCAGGCACTTAGGCCGGCGAGGGCGTTCTCTGCAGGTCCTCAGTGACTGACCTTTGGCCTTGGAGACTCGCACCTAGTGCTGAGACCCTGGCCTGGTTGCGTGCCCAAAGTGCCCACTACCCCCTTCAGGGACCAGGTAGTGACGTTGCAGGCCCTCCCCGCTGGGGAGCAAGACCTGGCCGGTCACCTACTGTGCCCAGGGTGTTGTCTGTTGTGTCCATAAAGTTCTTACATTTCTCAACCTGTCGTCACAGCGATAGTTTCTGCCTCCTCTTCCCCGTCCCAAACCAGCGACAGGTGATACGGTAAATACGGTAGAAAAAACTCACATGTTTAAGTTACAGAACCAACGCAACCAACGCAAAAGTTTAAGTAACCTTTAGTCTACATTACTTGATTGTTCAAGTAAAGACAACATCATGGTTTACAGTGTATCTGTCTATCCATTTATCCATCCATCTATCCATCCATCCCACATATCTCTATCTCTCATCTTGTAAATGTCTAATTGATAGAACAAATAAAGGTTTTATTCAATCTATCTATCTATCTATCTATCTATCTATCTATCTATCTATCTATCTATCTATCTATCTATCTATCTATCTATCTATCTATCTATCTATCTATCTATCTATCTTTCTGTTTGTCTGTCAGTCTCTCTCTCTCTCTCTCTCTCTCTCTCTCTCTCTCTCTCTCTCTCTCTCTTTCTCTCTATCTAATCTATAGTTACATTTTTTTATTTTTTCAATAAACGTATCGGTCACGAAACAGATCATGTTCCAAACCTGTGTGTACACGCGTGTTTCAGGATAATTTCACACCACGGGTTGCGTTTAGCTCAGCTTTATTTAAGCTTCACCGCTCAGACGAGTAAACTCGCGCTTTAAATGAAACATGAACCCAGACAAACCTCGACTCTCAAGCTATGCAAGCTAAGCCCTCGACTGACAACTTCAATCCGTGTTTTTTGTCGGAAGCCCCCGGACTCACTCACGGACCCCCGCTCCAGCACATCCTCCTGGGAAAGACACCTCCACTGCCGCGCATATGGGTCTCATGTTTAATGCATAAGTTAAGTGCCATAATCCAAGCGCCTATTCTTGTAGTGGCGTGTGTGGAGGTTTGGGCTCTAAAGACGAGTCTCAGTCGTAATTATAATATTAAATGCCTCTTTTAGAATCTGTATTAGGCCGCATTCATCTGGAGAGGAGCTGCTAACAGCAGGTCCAATATACCAGTCCATCCCCTGGGTAATGACATGCACATAATGAGAAAGAGAGAGAGAGAGAGAGAGAGAGAGAGAGAGAGAGAGAGAGAGAGAGAGAGAGAGAGAGAGAGAGAGAGAGAGAGAGAGAGAGAGAGAGAGAGAGAGAGAGAGAGAGAGAGAGAGAGTGTGTGTGTGTGTGAATAAGAGAGAGAGAGAGAGAGAGAGAGACAGACAGAGAGAGACAGAGAAAGAGAGAGAGGGAGTGTGTGTGTGTGTGTGTGTGTGTGTGTGTGTGTGTGTGTGTGTGTGCGCGTGTGTGTGTGTGTGTGTGTGAGAGAGAGAGACAGAGAGAGAGAAGGAGAAAGAGAGAGAGAGAGAGACAGACAGAGAGACAGACAGATAAAGAAAGAGAGAGACAGACAGATAAAGAGAGAGACAACTATAACTATAGATTAGATAGAGAGAAAGAGATAGAGAGAGACAGACAGACAGACAGAGAGAGACAGAGAAAGAGAGTCTTTCTTCTATTTAAATGTGATTCCAAGATACTTATAAACCAACAGAGCGCATTGTGAAGCAAAGCATCGGCGTTACAGTAAAGCACAGGAAATGTGTTGGGATTTGACGTTCAGGAGTTCTCCACACATCTGCGCTTCCATGTGTTTCAGGGCAAATGTCAAAATTCCTCAGACCCTTTGGGAATAGTTTGAACTGATAATAATAACCAGCTTGAACCGGTTTACTAACCCTAATCTTTCCATCCATCCATCCGTCCGTCTCTCTCTCTCCCTATTTATCAATTTATTTACTGTGTCTATCCATCCATACATACATACATACATCTGTCTGTCTCTCCATCTATCAATCCATCCATCCATCCACCATATGTCTGTCTGTCTCTCCATCCTTCTTTCTATATATCTGTCTTTCTCTTCATCCATCCTTCCATCCATCCATCCATCCATCTCTAGATAACATTCTGTCATCTTTAGCCAACTGTTTTCTAATCATTTCTCTAAGTCTTTGTCTTTTGTAGACTGTTATCAGAGTTTTTTGGCATCTGTGTTGGTTGTGGCATCTGTTGTTCTGTCCTCGGGGGATCACAGCTAGATAAACCCGTCCAGGCGTTATAGTCGGCCATTTCATTGTCTTTGTTCGTTTTCTACATTTTCAGTTTTTTATGAGACTGACAGATCCAGAACTTTCTTTTTATTGTAACCTGCATCATATAAATCCATCTGATGCTTACACTTCACCTTTCAACACACAGTATGTCAAATAACTCAATTGTTTTGTCTTGGAATTCACACACTGTTACCACAATAATTTCGGAATTGAACAATTAAAGCCAACATTTATGGTCTCATAGTACAAAACAAAACACACACAAAAAAAGGGTTTATAGACAGTGGCAGTGAGAAAGAGTCAGGAGGCAGAGATGGAGGCAGCAGAGATGACGATGTTGAGGTTCTCCTTGGGAGTGACGAGGTTGGACAGTATAAGGAACGAGCACATTAGAGGAAAAGCATGTATATACATTATGATTAAAGCACATTAGAGGAAAAGGAAAAATATATACATTATGATATTTTTAAGCTCTTTTAAGAGAACAGTGACAAAAAAGACAAAATTGTGAAAAGTGTCATGGAACGAAAAGATGACGGACCCACGTGCAATAGTTAGGAGATGACACAGCCGGTATAATCCAAATAGCTTTAATCAGGGTCAGCAGGCAAAAGGGTCAGTAACAGTAGATCCAAAACGAGGTCCAAAGCGGCGAGCAGAAAACGTGAGCAGGATCGAGAACGGGACAAGGCAACGAGACGAGACTTGACTTGACGAGAAAATAACAAACTTGACGAGAAAATGGCTGATAGGGCTGGCAAGAAGCACAGACGATCTGGCAATGAACCGTGACGTGAATGACCTGACATTGCATAATTGAACCAATAAACACATAATACAAAACACCTGAGCGTAACATAACGGGATGAGCCAAAATGGCGGCGACGCGGCGTACTTCAAAATAACAGTATTTGAGTGAGTCAATATAAAAGTATGTGACGTCACGCGCGGTGATCCGCGACAAAAAGAGACAACCATCTTTTTATAAAAAAATTCCAATTTAGTGGAAGACTACAGACTGCATTCAATTAGACTCATGGATCATAAATGATAGGTTTTGCTTTTCCATCAAACATTTCAGACAATTGACAAACTTTTTGCTTCCAGAAAAACACAAAACAATAACACAAAACCTGCATAAAAGACTAAAAATGTCGTTTAAGAAGTCTCATGGGTGTGTCCAATGAGAGTGAACGTTCCTTGGAAGAGCCCATGAGAACCTTGCATGTGGCACTTGCAGTTCTTTAACTCTTTAACTCTTTTTAAACATTCAAATAAAGAATGCAAATGCTTACATGAACCTGTTACATTGTAACAAGGATCAATCAAAGCAATTTGTCTTAAAAGGAGCCACATTATA
This sequence comes from Paedocypris sp. Pulau Singkep, assembly GCA_017309775.1. NCBI lineage: Eukaryota > Metazoa > Chordata > Actinopteri > Cypriniformes > Paedocypris > Paedocypris sp. Pulau Singkep. The sequence continues at coordinate 310,178 of MU204315.1, forward strand.
TGTTTAAATGAGGTGAGTAAGCGTCTCACGGTCAATGTGTATTAAGTCAGTCAATGGGGTTTATATTTGAGCCTCTATAAGCTCTAGACAGGTAGTGCTTTTGCCTGGCTCTTATAGGGACTGATAGAGATGATTCTCCAGCGAGTACAGTCTCTTGTCAGCAACTTATGCGTATATGTTATGTGAACAAAATATGTGTACAAGTGGGAGAAAAAATAACATGTTCTCACACATATGGAAGAAAACTTGTGAACGAAAGCAGGGCACAAATTCTTAAAGACTTCTGACAAAGAGGAAATCACGCTGGTCCAAGTAATGATTTTGTGCATTACTACCACCCGCTGGAAATCTTGTAATCGACTACAGAGGATGGG
>MU204315.1:313051-314417 GCA_017309775.1 Paedocypris sp. Pulau Singkep
ATTGGGCCACGGCTGCTTTGTTTGACAAACTATAGCACGCAGACGTGGAATCGGATGAGCTGAATACATCTGCATTGATTTGTGACAATCAAACGGTCTCTTCTAGAAGGCTCTGCACTGGAGCGGGACCATAATCCCCTCTCATCCCCTCAGAGCTTTGGAGAAGACTTCCCCTCCATGTGGGTTTTTCTCTTCATCAGGGCTGTTTATAACGACTGGGGAGCTATATTACACTTGTGAAAGTTCTACACCTGGTTGCATCCCCTCTTCACTAGTAATTGGTCCAGAGAGTATATCTGAAGGCTTCCTAAGCTTCCCGAGGTTAATGCCAACCAGTCTGCAGCCTTTCCATAGGAGAGATTGGAACGAAAACAGCCATTTGTGCCATTCTTCTTTATCTTCTGCATCACTTCCAAATCTGTTGATTTGCAGATGCCAGGCTTTTGTAAATCAAAATTATACCAGAAAGAAACAACTTTATTTTGGATTTTACACTAGAATGCGGTAAAACTGTGAAAAGCGCCTTACAAATGCTCAGAATTTGAACTTGAACTATAATAGCCAGTGGTGTAAAGTACTTGAGTATCTGCATTTAATTACTTTACTTAAGTATTTTGGCTACTTTATTCTTGTACAGAGTAAAACATATAAACAACTTTTACTCTCTACTTGACTACATTAGTTATTGAGTATCTGTACTCTTTACTCCACAACATTTGAATAGACACTTACTGTTACTTATTTAATTGTGACAAGTCGGCATCCTTTTCTACCACGGCTAATTTCTTGGGCGGACAAGGTGATATTGCCATCTTCAGGATGCTGAAGGTAGTGGACGCTGTTTATTAGCTGAATCTTTTTTGAATCTTTTTTTGCACATTTGATTTTGACTGAGAATGAATGTGCTGCCTTTGTGGCAATGTTTTTATTTGGGGACTTTCAGTTCAATTTTACCTTGCACATTAAATGTTGTATGCAAGAGGTTTGTTTAAGTTATGTTTTATTGTATTTTGGGCATGTGGGATTATTTTTGTGTTTGGCATTGTTTAATGCAGGGGTGGGCAAACTTTTTGACTCGCGGGCCACATTGTGTTCTAACATTTGACAAAGGGGCCGGACCGGGCTCGGGGAAAAAATACACATTTTAGGATATACATGTTGCAATCATGGACTACAGTTCCCATGATACCGTGTGTCTGTTCACGTCTGGTGTTTCATCCTCATCTGTTATCAGTTTCACCTGTTCATCTGTCTTGTTATTTAAGTCTTCACTCGTGCCTTCGTCCATTGTCAGTCATTAACGTTGCACTTCGTCTGTACTGCTGTCGTCTGTGAGTTTATCGTCCTGTTTCGTCATTAAATGTCC
>MU204315.1:317677-333106 GCA_017309775.1 Paedocypris sp. Pulau Singkep
TTACAACAGACAACAATCTAAAAAATAGGTTGGCGGTGCCATAACAATGAAAGCCCAACAGCAACTGTACTATCACCCATCCTGACAACATCAGCCTGAAAAATGGACGAAGACGTCCTAATAGACTTCACTGCTGACCATTTCTCTGTAAATTTGTTCTTGGTTCAAAGCTTCTTAGACTTTGCCATATGAAGCGTTGTCCTCCAAAAAAAATGTGTGAATAATTCTTCCTAGTGCTTGTGCTTGCTGCTGGTCATACAACAATCATTTCAAAATAAAATCCAAGAATTTGATTATGTTTCATTTCATACCAAAAACTGAAAATACACATGTACATAAAATAATGAATGTTTTTTTTTTTGTTTTTAATTATCATTGTTGTTAGAGATATGATAGATGAGGTGTTATCCTCAATAAATCTGGTTACTGTTAGATGTATTTTTTTAAAGCATAAAATGCTTTTTATTTAAAAAAAAATGCTGCAACCACAGAGCTGACGTGTGCTATCTCAGACGAGAAAACAGTTTCAAGCTTGTGAAGCAACACCACCGTCTAGGGTTGGAATAGCCCTATTTACATAATAAAAGCAGCCGTCCACAAGGTGTGAAGCTGAAGCTAGCTGAGGTGGGCCACATCATTTTTCTGTCGGTCAATTTGACCGGAATAGTAGCAGTGCTAGTGTTAATGTGCCTCATGACGAGTCTCTCGAAGCACTTCATGATGATGGGAGTGAGTGCGACAGGACGGTAGTCGTTGAGGCAGGACACAGACGTCTTCTTTGGCACGGGAACGATGGTGGTGGTCTTGAAGCAAGTCGGTACAACTGCACTTGCCAGGGAAATGTTGAAGATGTCAGTAAAGACATCCGCCAGTTGTTCAGCGCACTCCCTGAGCACTCTTCCCGGGATGTTGTCTGGACCAGCAGCTTTTCGTGGATCGACTCCGCTTAGGGGTTTCCTCACGTCAGCTGTGGAGAACCAGAGCACCTGGTCCGTAGAAGGTGGGATGGACTTCCGCGCAGTTCCGTCGCTCTGTGGTTCAAACCGTGCGTAGAAGCTGTTGAGCGCATCCGGCAGGGAGGCATCACTGTCACAGGCTGGTGGTGTTGTCCTGTAGTTTGTGATGAACTGGATTCCCTGCCACAAGCGCCGAGTGTCTTTGCTGGTCTGGAAGTGGCCGTGGATTCTCTTGGCGTGCTCGCGCTTTGCCTGTCTGATGGCTCTAGCCAGCTTGGCTCTGGATGTTCTTAGGGCCACTCTGTCACCAGCTTTGAAGGCAGAGTCTCTCATCTTCAGCATCGCACGAACTTCCACAGTCATCCATGGCTTCTGGTTGGGTCGGGTGGTGATGGTCTTGGAGACGGTCACATCATCTATGCACTTGCTGATGTAGCCAGACAAAGACGTTGTGTACTCCTCCAAGTCAACAGAGTCGCCAGTTGTTGCAGCTTCCCTAAACATGTTCCAGTCTGTGCATTCAAAACAGTCTTGAAGAGCAGTGATCGAGGGAAGCGCCGGACGGCTGGAGTTAGCTGCTAGCCTAGCGCGGATGCCCGCCCTCTTCCCGCGCTTCCGCTTCCTCGCGCACCGCTTGCGATGGTGCCTTTCTCGGCCCCGGGTGTCAGGCGACTCCGAGGTCTGAGGCCGCAGAAGTCCGAGATCATGCAGCAGTTTTTTTGTTTCATTGTGCAAGTCGGTTGTTGTATAATGCAGGCTCAAAAGTTCTTCTCGGTTGTAGGACTGAACGCAGAAGAGTTTGGCGTCCATGTGGGGATACAAACGGGTTAGAAAACGTGGAAAAGAAAGACAAATAGCACCAATTTGGATCCCGCTGTGGCCGCTGCGTCTCTTCGCGCCGCCAGCCGGAACCGGAATATAGACACACACACACACACACACACACACACACACAAATATAGACACACACACACACACACACATTTTTCCAAGAGGGGTCCCACTATTGGCAGACAACAATACAATCCCTTCCCCCTAACCTCTACCATCAAAATATTCCCCTTCCCCCCTTTACTCCAACCTAAACTAAAAATCAATGGTAACCTCGGTCATAGAATCCCATCTTGACCTTCAAACATAAAGAGTGGGATCACACACTTCTGTTTACAAACAGCAAGTTTTACAAACAGAAAGTTTGGCTCCTTATAATAATTCTGTTAATTCCGTATTTAGCCAAATATCACCCTCCACACAAAAAATAAAATTTCCCACACACAAAAAATAAATAAATAAATCACCACCCTGATTTTTCACACACAAAAAATTACATGTCTAGTTCAATTATGTTAATTTTTCACTTTTATTACAAAAGGCCGATCCCGAGCCTTTGCACTTGATAAAATTGATTAAAAAAAAAAAAGCTTATATTCGTGCTTATAATTGCTTATAATTACTGTATTTAGTGCTTAGATTTGCGTAAATACGATAATTAAAATATATAGTAAAGCATACAACACTTACATGTTCAAACACAAAAACAATCAAGCTTAACGTAGAGAAGGTAGAGTGGTAGGAAATCTACTCTGGAAGTTATCAGAGCGCTTTCTTCTATCCTGCACTGCAAAAAATGCACCAGAAAAAATAAGAAAAAAAAAAACTAAATTAGTAAAAAAGACGAGAAAAGGTGAGAAAATTTTACTTGGCAAGACGTCTTGAAACAAGCTAATTAATCTTTCACTCTTCATTCTAAGCTAGTTATTTATCTTGTAAAAAAATAAAAATAAAAACAAGATTTATTGTCAAATTTCAAGATGATTTTACATGTCAAGAATACATTTTTTGCAGAAAAGTTCAAAGTGAATTCTCTACATTGTTATAATTAGTATACAAGACAACACACAACGATTATTGTGCGCAGAGTTACTGTATATGTTTCGTCTCATTCTGCCGGACGAAACAACAGTTCTGTCCTCTCAGGTGCATTGTCTGTCTCTACGCGTCACTGTCTGAATATTTCACCATCTTATTAACAAATTACACAAATGAAATGCGTAAAAAAATTCGTTCTCACAAAAATCAACCTTTGTTTAAGGCCATTTTGCTTTGCAACCAAGGTCAATTCCCCAATAAGGTTTGCAATCTCTTTTCAGGGACAAAAGAAGGGCTCTAAAATATCCCGGCTTGAGCACACGAACGCGTGTGTCGTTTATTGCAAGCTGAAGTATGAACTTCCGGCACACGCAATATACGTCACCGTCACGTCATAACCTAACTCTCAATTCTTGATGGGAGAACAAACAGAAATGCCTTTGGCAAAGGAACACAGAGAACACACAGATCAAACGGTGAATTATGTACATTACAGCAACTACAGCACTGCAAATTTATTCTAGATCTAAAAATTGATAATTTTCCACGTATTTTTTACAAAAATTGAAATTTGTCACGCACAATACACTATGCAATCAGCCTTTGAATGGAAATTCTTGATCCTAGGATGTAACGTAAATTCTGACTTAAACTTTAAATCCTGATTTAAACCAGAAAATTGAATTAATGTATTTTAAATGAGGATAGTATTGCGAGGGGGCCAATAGAGCAAATAAAGTGCCAATCGCAAAGCGGGACACACCGTGGTTTGGCAGCAGACCAATCACAGAGCGGGATACAACATAGTGTGGCGGCTGACCAATCACAAAGTGGGTCACATCTGTGGGCAATTTTCCAAACTTCAATTTTCCTGGATGTATTTTTGTGAACTATTGAGACCCGAACCCCAAAGACGAAGTTCATGAACAAGTTGTTCAGGCTGTGAGGATCCAGCGCCTCCCACTGTGCCACCGTGCCGCCATCTATCAAAACACATCAGCGCTAATTTATCAGAATAATTCTGACAAACCCATGTTAACGGAACAGCGACTTCTACACAATAAGTCATGAGAGGGAAAATAAGGCTCAATAAAATAAAATAGGGAAAAAGACATAACATACAAAGAATTCGAGGTAAGGCACGATTTTAATCTCCCGTGAACCAGAAATTGAAAAAGCGGTGGAAAACAGAAAGATAGAAGACTTTTTTTTTTCTTTCAAGTCTGTTTATTTTTTCACTACAACATTTTGTTCAATTCGTTTTGCAGAAAAAGCGGACGCCAACGCATTATTACGCCAAATGAGCAGCTAATCGAAAACAATAAAAGTCATGATGTAAGAAAATTTCACACTCTGCGGCCTAACAACAGAAAGGATCTCCATCTGTTTTCATTCCGGGATGTTCTGTTGATCTGTGTTAAAGCTTTGGAATGTCTCACGTCACACGTTATACTAACATTCACACTGGGACAATGCGCTGAATAACACAACAGTGTGTAATGACTCACGATAACACTGCGACAACGAAGATTCCGCACCATGATGTTGCTCTACACGCAACATGAAGATGTGAAATTATGCTGCATAGTTCTGTAAGACATCAAAACAGCTACTAGCTATGTTGGTAAACAATAAAATGCTTCAAGTCTTGACAAAAAAAAAATGAGACTTGTGACTTGACTTGTATCATTTTGATATTGTTTTAAAAAAGATGGATAACAAAAAGTCGATTCTAGTGGTCAAAACCACTGATTTTTCAGTAAAAAAAAAAATACAACTGAGAAAACAAAATTAAGACTAAATACAGTGGTACCACGACATACAAATGCCCTTAATAACAAAAAGATAACAAAAATCCAGAGTAATGAAATGCGTCACGAAATGTTTCCAACCGCTAGCATGCAGGGAGACGAGAGACAATGCTTAATCTTCTTTGCACGTCAAATAAGCAAAAAACAACATAAACACTACCGTAAGTTCGAGATTATATTTCTTCCAATTTTATATTACATCCATTATATAAAATAAGGTTGTATTCTCCCAGAATGGTGATGATTTTTTTCCCGTCTGCGTCTCCGCTACGATGTTTTGGAAACAATTTTACATTTTTGCAAATTTACATTAAAAAACGTGCCACTTTATGAAATTTTAACTTTACAAAGCTGCTGTCGTCACAAACTATTTTCGTATGCTGAGGTGCCATTGTATTGCATGTCTGCCTCCGGAACCAATATTCAAAGAAAGAAAGGAGGACAAAACCCAGAAGCGAAACGCTGCTTAAAAACTACGTATTTCTATTTATTGACTTGAAATAATGAAATAATGTCCACTTTTCCGAGCACTAACTAGGCAGCCTTTCTATACGATATATTAATATTTTCTGTAAGTTATTATAACAGGTCAATATATGCTTCATTGAAGAGACTTTTGGCACTTTTGGCCAAGACTAGACTTAAATTGACTCACTGATTCTGAGTCTCGAATTGGACTAGGCAGAGCATTCCATAGCTTGGGTGCCAAGTATGCAAAGGATCTTCCTCCCTGAAAAAAAGGCAGTTTTACAGACGTTGTGCATGTGACTTTCAAAAGAGAGTTTGCTATCTAAAATGACACCTAATCTTTTCACTTTTGATGAGGATGAGATTTCAAGCACGTTAAGATTTATACTGTATTCGGGTGCATCAGACTTTAAGTTTGCTTCAACAAGTAATAATTCGTTTTGTCTGAGTTCAGCATGATTAAATTACTTGTCATCCAATCACTAATTTCTGATTATGTCCCCTAGTGGAAGCATATAAAGTGCAAATAGGATTGGGCCGAGCACGGAGCCTTGTGGAACTCTTTATTTAACACTAAATCTGGGTGATGAGACTCCGTTTACATGGACGAAATGAGAGCGATCAGACAGATAGGACCTAAACCACTCTAATGCGTGTCCAGAAACCCCAACGTAAAGATCAAGTCTATGTAATAAAATGTCATGGTCAACAGTGTCGAAAGCAGCACTATGATCTAACAGAACTAAGAGTGAAACGTTCCCTTTATCTGATGCCATTAGAAGATCGTTGGTGACTCGGATCAGTGCCGTTTCTGTGCTGTGGTGCGATCTAAAGCCGGATTGAAATTTTTAAAATCTATCGTTCTGTTCCAGAAATTTACAGAGTTGTCCCGAAATAACTTATTCAAGAATTTTAGATATAAATGGAAGGTTTGAAATTGGTTTATTATTAGCAATCACGTCGGCATCAAGATGTGGCTTCTTAATAAGTGGTTTTATGACGGCCTGTTTGAACGCTTGTGGCACGTGACCTAGAACTAGTGACTAATTTATAATATTCAAGATTGGTTCGATAACTAATGGTAGGACTTCTTTAAGTAAAAAAGTTGCTATAGGGTCAAGTAAGCAGGAGGTCATCTTGGGTCTTGGCTATAATCTCAGTGAGCTCATCAGGGCTGACCTGTTTGAATGTGCTAAACTTGACAGCGGGTGGGTTTATTTTCGGTATAACCAGTTGTGGGCTAGTAATTGTGGATACAATTTTCATTCTGATATTAGTAATTTTGTCATTAAAGAAGTTGATAAAGTCGATACTAGTGAGCTGTGGGGGGATTACGGAGTCTACCGAGCCCTTTTTCTTTGTTAACTGAGCTACAGTTGTAAACAGATAACAAGGATTATTTTGATTTGCAGAGATAAGTTTACTAAAATATGTAGATCTTGTGGATTTTAGGGCCTGTATATATGCGATTATACTGTCACTCCAGGCACTGCGAAAAACATCGAGTTTAGTTTTTCTCCATTTTCTCCATTGTGTTTAGTCTTTAGGGCAATAGAGTCAAGGGTAGTTGACAAAGTTAGATTTAAGGCTGCAGTCAAATCCTCAAGCTCTTCTGTTCTTTCCAGGGTATGACAGGTAAGATCAGGAAGACGTTTAATAAAATTATCTTTCGTGCTGGAATTAATGAGTCTACAAGAGCGAAACTAAACAAGGGTCATTGAAAGGCCTGGTTAAGATATCAGTTAAACATTTCTGACATGCGCATATAAGCACCCCCCAAGTTCACGAGCATTTTAAATTGTAAAACAAATTACGCTTTTACTTTCATAAATACAGAATATTAATATCTTTTGCGTGTGTGGGCGCAATATATCTTTCTTGGTTCAAAGAAGTTAAGCGGAATAATGAATATGTAGCTCCTGCGACATGACTGGTGACCTTCCAGAAATTAAAGAAGCAGAGACTGTGTTCTTCTCATTTATTTTGAAGGATTCCCCCATGGCAGCTTCACGACCCCATGGCTGCTATTTGTCTTCAATGGAAAGACATACTCCACGGCTTCGCATGTGTAAGTCATCCCTATTGCAGAGTCTGTTACCGGTCAGTAGAATGATTTCCGGAATAGTCTTGGGAAATATGATGAGCGGGTTGTGTCGGATGAGCTCTCGTGTGTGCATTATAATTCCTGACAAGTTCACCGCAAATCTCTGGGTATGATGCTGACGTTGGGCTTTTGTCCTGACAGCGTATGTGACGCTCCTGACGATCAGCACATTTAAGTGCCGATGAAGGCACAGATGACGGCAGTGAGCGCAACCCTTGCATGTTACGAGTCTGCCTGCCCATCATGTCCTGACTCCGCCCCTCTGTTGTGTTTCAGTGTTCCACGCGCACAGCTGTCTCGTGTTTTGCGTTAATCACGGACACAATATAGTCTTGCTGTTGTGTTTCACTTGTTCTCTTGTCTTATCTTTGCGTGGTCGTATGCAATGACCTTTAGACTCACTGTCATCGAATCTTTGGGTAAAGACCTTCAGACCCTTGTGACTTACCTGAGTTTCCTCGTGATTCTGTGTCTTCTCAAGTCCTGTTTTCATCGTGCTTCCCATGTGTTCAGATCTCCGTGTTCAGTGTCAATGTCCTGTGAACCCTCCATTAAACCCTCTGTAAACCTACCTCCTGTGTTTGGTTTCCCACGCCACTCATGCTCCTCCATTGGGATTTCCCCAGGAGCGTGAGTGTGACATTGCATGCATTTTGGAATTTATTATGAATGCGTTTCGGAATACTTTTGTTTCATTTTTTTAAAGCTGCCTGTTGTGTTGTTGATTTAAAATCAGCTAAATACATTTTTGTTCATACAATACTATTTATACTATTTTCTATATTTCATTGGCGTTAACATTTTCCCCCTAAAAAAAAAAAAACCTCTATTGTTAGGCAGTTTTAAATGGTAATGTGCTTGTTTCATATGAGCCCTAACTAATAACAAATGTTATCAATAAAGAAATGTTTTACAATGACAATAAAGGCATTCAATTCAATTGAAAATGTAATTCAATTCAAAAGAATGTTATAAATCATTTGTTTAATAATTAAAAAGCAATAAGCCACTAAAATAAACACGGAAAAAACTTGATTAAAACTGGCCTAAATATTTGTCGAATTAAACGTAATCAAAACATAACCAGCAATTACAAAAAGTTTGCACTCAGTTGGTGAAGACGTGAAGAGGGCGGAGAAGTCAGATGCGCGTCACGCTAAATAATAATAATAATAATAATTATTATATTATAATTGAATAATAATTATTATTATTATTAAGTCAGATGCGCGTCACGCTAAATCGGTAAAATACTTCCACAAAGCATACACTGGTATTCTCGCTCATGACGCCTCCAGAAGCCTCCTCCGTGCTCGCTCCTCGCCTCCTCACGGTACAATTAGAGAATTGAGATGTCCTTCAAGATGGCGACGCTCGATCGATATACGGGTCATAGGAGGAGGACGGAGGATCGGGGACACGAGGAGGCATATTGAGAAGCACCCAAGGTCGCTCTTCACTGTGCCCTTTGACCTCCAGCTACATCATACCTCAATTACAATTTCTGACTCAACAACAGCCAATTTCATCACATAATGTGAATCAATATGTCCTTATAACATCAACATGGATTGAAAAAGTCCTTGCGATGTCCAGAGAGGTCAACATTCATAATGTATAAGTAAAAAAGAAGAAGATGCATTGACTGGACTCTTAAGACCAGAGAGATGGATGCCACGCTTCCTTTGTTCCTTTGTACGACTGTCCAAATGTTTTAATGAAAGAGTGTAGTCACCAGAACACTGAAAAAAATGCACATGAAAAAATAAGAAAATATAAAACAAAATGTGTAAAGACTTAAATCAAGCAAAACTATCTACCAATGGTGTGAGAACATTTTAGTGATTTTAGAGTTAAAATTTTAGGGTGAGAAAAGAAGTCTTATTTTCTTGAAACAGCAGATTAATCTTTCACTCTTACTTGTGAGCTACTTAATTAAAAAAAAAAAAAATGTATTGTGTCATTTCTGTCACAGGTCCTGGCTCAAAGCCGTGTCGAACTTTTATGTTGAAATGATCATGGACTTTTATGTTGCAAGCTCCTGTCACGCCTGTACACATGTTGTGTACCCGGTTCCTGTCTTTGTTGCCATAGCCACCCAGGTGTTTTGTGTTTGTGATTGTTTGTAATTGTCATGTATTTAAGTGTCTGGTGGTCGGATTGTTGCAGTGTTTCCTGTCACTTGTCTTGTCCATTTCTTGCTCATGTTCATGTGTTTCTGGATTAAACCTTTTTTTGGAAAGAACCTTTAACCCCTCGCGCTCCTTGATCTCGTGCAGGAAGCGCACGTGAATCCACCTTGCCTCGTCCCGGTGACAGTCGTACTGTGGCAATTTCAAGATTTTTTGGCTGGTCAAGAATTTGTTTTTTGAAGTGTGGTCTTAATTCTCACTAATGAAGCAGGAACAAAAGAGACAAGCCAAATTATGAATTCAAACGCCACATTGTGAATAATTACCAATAATACTCAGCTAAAAGCATTACATTTACAGTATTCCCTTAAAAAAACACAGTACAATGGTACCTCGATTTTAGAAATTAATCTGTGCCGAGAGTCATTTTGTTTGGCGAAAATTTGATTAGTTTAGATTTTACATGCGATCCATTTAATCTGTGCCATGACTTTCAGACAAATAATTTTTATAAGTGATAAAATATTGGTAATAAATGTAATAAAAACATGCTACATAGCAGTTGTTAAGTTTGCTTACTGTATTTTCGTGAATATAAGCACCCCTTTTTTCTGAATTTTCGATGCTCAAAAACGTATACGTTTTCCCATTTTTACAAATAACAGTCAAACTATCAACAATCACAATCTTAACCTAAACTACAGCACAACCATGCAAAAAGAACCACACGAGAACATGTATTTACAATGAAAATAACATTTAAAAACCCAAACAACCGGACTCTCGCACAGCATTGTGGGAAACAAGATGACGTCATCGCGAACCCACACATCGCCACACAGCTCCCTCTTCAGAGGGTTAAGTGTCCCCACAACCCGAGTCACCGGACAGGACCTCGATCCTGCGCTTTGAGACAGTGCGCTTTGAGACAGTTAAAACTGTGAAAAGCGCCATACAAATACTATTATTATTAATAATAATTTAATCCCGTTTTAACCAGCAAACTTTGTATCTGCATTGCTCTGATTTGTGTGTGATGTGTCGAGAAAGGCAGAATGGCAGTGTGAGATGCGGAAGGGCACGAAATGAAAAAGCACGAGATGCCTTTTGCTCATCTAAAGGTCACGGCATCAAGGTCAAACTAAGAAGAAAATGAACCTGACAGGCATTGCTATAATTTGCCGCTGTCATCATTTAATCCAGACCTGGGTTTTAATAAAGCGCCGTTCTGACAGTATGACAGACGTGCTGTGTAGCTGATCTCCTTTACTCAGTATATGACAAGTGAGATCTGAAGGAAGGCAGGAATAAAGGAAGCTGCTGCTAAAATTACCTACCGCCTCATTAGCCTCCGTCTGATTTATACTTCACTGCGGCGATAGATTCAGAGCATCGTTTTAATATTTATTTATAAGGTGCGACATGCAGGTAAAAACATTTTTAAAATCTATTCCTAAAAATAATTTTCATCTAGATGCAGGTATTTGGAGGAGAATAGTCACGTTATCTTTTCTTGACAGTTATATTCTTACAAGACTAATTTAATGCCTTTGATTATTTTACAAAAACGAGCTTTGAGAGTAATGCATAAAACCTCTCCAAGAGAGTCTACTTCTGTATTATTTTTGCATTCAGGATTACTTAAGTTGAATGATTTGGTAGTTTTGCAAACATTGTTAATTTTGTACAAAGCAAGACATTGTCTGTTGCCTAATGGTTTGCAAAATTTATTTGTTTTAAATCAAATGCATAGTAGAAGGGAATATGATTTAAAGTTACCGTCTTTAAAAACAACGTTGATACAAAGGGTATTACATTTTTAGGTGTACAGTACTGGAATTGTCTGGAAAATGACCTAAAAAAATTTATCACTATATTCAAGTGTCGTTGTTAGCGGAAAATGATGCAACTGTATGGGGAATGACTTAAAATTGTGTTTTGTTTTTGTTAGTAAAAAAAATTGCCATCTGTGGTTATTATTTATGTTGTGATAAGAATGGGGTAGGAGCAAATAAGACGTGGTCTTCTTCCTACTCCTGTTCTTAAGGTGGAATTTGTTCAACATTACCACTAAAAAAAAGAACAAATAAAAATGAAATGAAATGAAAAAATATTGGCTTATTAGATAAGCATTTGTGTTCTGAATTCAAGCAAAACAATACTGACAAATATTTTTTTTTTCTTTTCTTGTTTGAAATTGATATATAGCACATTTTATATTGGTGCTGAGTGGTCACACTGCAAAAAATAAATTACTGACAAGCTAAAAATCTTTAAATTATACAATAATTTAAGATTAGCAAGATAAATAAGTTAAATACATATCTTAAAGATAAATTAGCTATTTTAGGATTAAGAGTGAGAGATTAGTTTGCCTAGTTTGCCTAGAGATCAGCACCTCTAGATGCTGTGGAAGATCCACTGACTACTCCTCGGCTAAGTGCGTCGAAGGGGTCTTTTTCGATAGGATGCTATCCTGGATGTGGCCTGTTGTATTATCCCATAGTCAGGTAACTTATAGACGTCGAAGCGACCTGGCTATAAAAAGGGAACGTATATGGTTACTTGCGTAACCTCAGTTCCCTGAATAGGTCAGGGAACGAGAAGTCTCTTTCCACAGCCACATTCATGATATGCCGCTGGAAGTCTGCGTTGGCCCAACCGGCTTCAATCAGCGAAAGGTAACAAGCATGATGCACGCTTTGCCTTTTATACCACCTGGTACAGGTCAAAGGTGACATGCATATTCATGCAGCCATGAACATCACCGTTCATTGGCCGGTTGTAAAGATTTGAGACACGAATGGCTAGCCATCCGATATCCCATAGTCAGGTAACTGACAGGCGTCTCGTTCACGTCTCGACCTAATCACCTACGCTAGTAACCATAGACGTTCAAAAAATTTCACTTGACGTTTCTTGCTTCAGTAAGTTCGGTGTTAAAACAAAAATGTTTCGATTTAGTGTCAAATATCATCAAAATTAGCATTTATTTCTAAGCAAAAAAATTCAAGTCTATTTTCTTGATTAAAGCAAAGTCATTTTTCAGTCTTAATCCTAACAAAGTTAATTTATCTTGTAAGAAAAAATAACGAGATTTATTGTCTAATTTCAAGATTTTTTTTAGCTTGTCAAGAATTTATTTTTTGCAGTGTATAGATTCACAAGCCTGTATAACATCTGGGATAACACTTACCGTTACAGTGTCTGGCTCCAGCACATCTGGATAGTTTAATGCATAAACACATGGGAAAGTCAGTTGTATAGCGTCTTACGAATCTTTTGGTATTGAGAAACTGAAGTAACACTGAACAACTGCAATAGTCTGGCCTAATTTTTCAACGGCAATAAGCGACACCAAAAAAACAAGTGAGATTAAGAAAACACCATTCCTGCAACACGACGTTCTTGCGCAGTTCCCCAGATGTGGCTAAAAATAGTGCAGACAGACTCCTAACCAAATAAACCATTAAAATGTTACTCTCACTCGGTGGACATTGGGTTTAAACACCTGCAAAGTGCCCAAGGACACTTGACTATGGGATATCGGATGGCTAGCCATTCGTGCCTCAAAACTTCAACAGGCCAATGAACGGTCAAGTACATGGCTGCTTGAATTTGCATGTCACCTTTGAACCTGTACCAGGTGGTATAATAGGCGGTGCGTGCATCATGCACATTACCTTTCTAATGATTGAAGCGTTCGTGAATGCCTTCAACTCTTCGACTTCTCTGTGAAACTCATCGTTGGAATATGCAGTTTCAAACAGTTTCGGCTCTCCGAACCGTGGCAGGACTGAGACGCCGGGGTTGAATTAAGATGTTTTTTCATCTCTAAATTCCCTATGCATGCGTGAGCTCTCCAGTAGATTCCCAATTCTCGGATGCGTTACTGGATTTGCCCAACGACGGCCGGCCGTCAGTGTTGACATTGGTGAACCCCGCACACTGAGGACGGATGCTGTGCTCTTGCTCTGCAGTGAGGTAAGAGCGCATGGTTTCTGTCAACAGTTTGTGATTATGTTTTCTCGGTTCGCGCGTATGTTCAGACTTAGTCAGTTGTCCGTTGACGTCACGTTTTTAGCGTTAGATCTTTGGGGTACTTTCCAGCTAACACTGGCAGCCTCAATTTGATCCAGAGATTTCATAAGTAGCTGTTGAGAACGTTTCGCCTGTCAGTGTGCACATGGTTTCTCCAGCAAATGTTCCTCACTTCCCAAGTGCGGCGGGCTTGGTTCTCCTGTGGCAAATATCTGCCGCGGTTGTGGACAGACTGAACACTGGTAAGACTTAGCTGGCCGGGGTGAGTAGAGTAGAGTCTTTTTGTTCCCACTCACTTACCGGTCAGACCACCACCACACTTCACGCTGTGGCCTCTATCTTCTTACAGGCAAGGTGTCGAAGAATCGGTGAAGGAAGTGCGCCCAGCACGGGCTAGCTGGTGAGGCCCGATGTCGACCATGGTTGCCTGGAGCACCACCAATGGTTACGGCGACTGTGAAGTTTTCTGTCTTCACAGGTTCAGCATCAGACAAGGGTCTGTCGCCGTATTGGGCCTTCTGCTGAACATGTCGAGGACACCCGGAGACTGCGACGGAGTTTCGTCCACTGGTTCCACACCGCTGTAGGGTGACCCGTCCTAAGAAAACGGCACACTCCGCTATCAGACTCTGTGGGTCTGGCTAGACGGAGCGGAGCGAGAGAGTACGGAGTGGGCACTGTTGTTGAGCACTTGAACACTGCTGAGCTTCTGGTGAGTAGAGGACCTCCCGTCGCCGGCGTCTCCCTGCCGAGATCAGCCAAAGGCCTCCAAGGCAGTCCTTGTCTCTCTCAGAGTGGAAGCAGCTCCAAGAGACAAGCTCCCACTGTCGAACTCCACTCAGTGGGCACAGAAGTGGGTTAGCTTGACTGTACAAAGACAGACACCCCACACACTCCCTCACCCCCACGGGTTGAGACGTCCGCCAACACCAGACTCTCCCTGCTCGGTAGAAGGCCAGGACTCCAAAGTGCTTAAGCCCACCGGAGTCCCAGGCACGGGGTCACACTTCTTTTCTCTTCCGGCTGTCGACACGAGCAGACGTGTCTTTCACTCTCTCCGGCTCTGCTACCTATTGTTCAAGGCTATTGTCTTTTTTTCGAAGCTCTGCTGGTTTTGCTTTCAAAAGAATATGAAGTTTTTTAATTGGTCACTGAGCGCTTTTGGAAAACGTTTTCCCCAAAGAAGGAACCTCACGGGGAACCGACCTGACCTCATGGGACACTCGCTGCCGAGTGCGTCCGAGTCTCAGCGCTTGAGCTGCCTGGAATCGTTGTCCCTTGAGGACGTGGAAGATCAATTTATGTTTTGGCTTTTCACCGGACTGATACAGATTGGGGGAGGTATTACTCTGGTGTATCAGAAGATAAGCCGTGGGAGGCATCATTGGCTGCCCGGCCGAACACGGATCTAAAGAAAGACCCTGGAGGTGCTGATTGTGCGGACATCGGGATGACATCAGCGGTTTGGCTCGGTTCGATGGACTAAATAGTAACATCTTAGCCACGCCGAGGAAGGACGGAGACGTACGGACAACATCAGGAAGCAGAGTGACCGTCGGCTGGCTCTGACGGTTGGACTTTTCTGCAGGACTACAGGAGATGTCCACACTTGTCAGGAGTGATTGCCCTCACCGACTGTCATGATTGATTATGATTCTGAAATTAACCATAAATCTGAAATTGTTTTTATTGGCTTTGAATTGTCTGTAAACCACCCCCCACCCCAACCGTGGCTGGAGAACGCAGGATCAGCTCGTGCTTCTCTTCAAGGCCATCCTGACAGTCTGTTATGTCTTTTAGGAGACTGACTGCAACATTTGACAAATACTGATAAGAACATGATTGTGCGGACATCGGGATGACATCAGCGGTTTGGCTCGGTTCGATGGACTAAATAGTAACATCTTAGCCACGCCGAGGAAGGACGGAGACGTACGGACAACATCAGGAAGCAGAGTGACCGTCGGCTGGCTCTGACGGTTGGACTTTTCTGCAGGACTACAGGAGATGTCCACACTTGTCAGGAGTGATTGCCCTCACCGACTGTC
>MU204315.1:340378-370289 GCA_017309775.1 Paedocypris sp. Pulau Singkep
TCCAACATTCGCATCTCTGCGCCAGACGCGTCCGCAGAGGCCCTTCTCTTTTTTTTTATAGAGTGGATGTGGCTTGTATGCAGGTGCGGCTTGTTTATTTTATTTATTTATTTATTTTTTAAATAGAGCGGATGCGGCTTGTATACAGGTGCGGTATATAGTCCAGAAAATACGGTGGTTCTCTTATCTTGTAAGAAAAAAATAACAAAATTTATTGTCTAATTTCAAGAATTTTTGGCTTGAATTTTTTTTTTTGCAGTGCAATATTGTCTTGTGAAGTGAAAGTCTTGACAAGTCAAAAAATCTTGAACTTAGACAATTTTTAATGACAAAAAATTAAATAGTAAACCAAGTAAACATTTTCTCATCCCATTGGCACATCATTTTACTTGATTTAATCTATTTTTACAATTTTTATTTTCCTTTTTTGTGGATATTTCGCAGTGTAGTCTAGGCCTTAAAAGCTTTCGCCTTCCATGTGTGCCCACATGTTAGGCTTCACACTGTGTTCTATTTTCGCTTGGAGGGCAAATTAAGCTGATCATCTCAGAAGGCTTCCAACACTTTGGATGGATTATAAACAAATTCCTGCCCAACAGTTCACTTCCTGCAGCTAAGTGGCAGCTGCTTTCCAGCATTCTATTACTGCTTTTAAGTGAAAGCGTTTAACTCATAATGAACTCATCCACACTTGGCTTTGTTTATAGTTTTACCAAACCAGGGTTTTACTTATACTTTTTTGCTAGGGTGACCAAGCGTCCTCTTTCCCTGGACATGTCCTTTTTTATGTCCTGGCCGGGTTTTATAAATTCACAAAAATTGTGAATCTTCTTAATTTCAATTTAATTCAATTCAAATCAGCTTTATTTATGAAGAACCTTAAAAGCAACAAAAGTTGGCCAAAGTGCTGTACACGACCAAAAAACGTATAGAAGATATAAACTAGGGTAAAACAATATAAAACTATAAAAATAGTAAAAGTCAAAATCTCACACTGGTTTAAAATGCCAAGGAAAAATAACGAGTTTTTAAAAGATTTAAAAGCAGAGGAGTAAAGTACTTGAGTACACTGTAGGGATTTTTGTAAATATACACTATGTATACGTATGTATAATACAATTCTAATACGATTCTAAAAAAAAAAAAAAAAAAAAGAGTTATGAAAAATAAAAAGTATGATGAACACTGTCACACTCTCGTCCGGGAAAGTGGAGATAAGGACGAGAGTGAAGGAGAAAGAGAAAACAGAGTTGGGGATGGTTCCAATTGACAGATGTTTAATGACAATGGTGAACACACAACAATTCTAACACTGAAGACGAGGAATAGGGATTGATGAGTGACGGGGTAGAAGACGAGGATTCTGCCGAAGGCAACAGGCGACGAAGGTGAGTCTGTGTGGCGACGAAACAACGATGATTCTAAGACGACAACAGACACTGAGGAGCGAGCGATGGGAGTTTAAGTAGAGGGCAAATGAGGTGATTCAGGTGGTGTGGAGGATTCGGGAATTGATGAAGGGAATCCTGGACAGCTGTGCGGTGAACTTGACTGGGGTGGTGGTGACGTCACAGATGGCGGTGTAACAAACACGTAAAGAAAGTAAAAAAAATTCTTTAGACTTTGAAACACTGAGCATAGTATTTGTACTTTATTTATTTCATGAATTTATTGGGACTGCGTGAATTTAATAGTTGCTTATATTTTTGATACTCGGTACACAAGGAAAAAGAACGGTACCTCTAAGGTACTTTTGTCACAAAAGTACCCCATACGGTGATAATGGTCCTTTGATCATTTGTAAAGGTACAGAATTCCTGCTGACAGAATGAGGTACACATTTGTACTTTACACAGCTTTAAGGTACCGATTTGCTTTAACATTAAATCAGTGACGCCATTTTACCTCACACGGAAGGCACAGGGCAGGCTGGAAGGTGAGGTCTTGTCTTTCTATGCTCAAAAATATGATTTAAAACAAGGATATAGCACTAAACAAATACTCTGTTAGAATTTGAAAGTTAAGTTTGGAAGGAAGCAAAAGTAAGGGAATATTTCCCACTCCGATTTGAAACTTTCTGATTTTCTGAAGGAAGGTAATAACGTTTTTTTTTAACAAGTATTAAACTGACAATTTCGGTGACGTTTGAACAGCCGCTAAATTTGATGTTGTTTTGTTTATAGCCTTAGTGAAGTTCGGTATCAGCGTGTACACCTGAGGCTCAGGCCAGGCGTCATGACCAGTCTGACACGGAAATAGACTAGGACAAGGACGTGGTCGAGGAGGTTTTAAAGCAGACCTGGGCAAATACGGCCCGCGGGCCACATGCGGCCCGTTAAACGTTTTAATCCGGGCCGCCAATAAGCTTGTAAAAATAAAATGAAAGTCGGATATTTTTTTTCCAAATGATTAATTTGTTATAAGGTTTATTTTATTTTCTTTATGAACACATTTTAAAAAGCGGAACCATATAGACAAAATGCACGTGAAAGAATTGTACTAGTGTATTTATAACATTAATTTTTACACTGTCAGTCACAAAACAAAAGTTTGCGCATCTGTTTATGCGCGTGCCTGCTGAGGCGCACCGTCTCTCCCTACCGTCTCTCGCACTCGCTCTCTCAATGCGCAGCGGAACAGCACGCGCAGATCTTTAGCTGAGAAGTCAGACGAATCGTGCTTCTATAAAATTGCCTTATTGAGCTCAATGGTTATTTTATTTTAAAACTTTGCTGTCGCATTAATTTTTGCACATATCATACAATTTTGCACTTTCAGCTTGATCCGCGCTTGGTTCAGTTCAGTCCAGCAATCGCTCAAACGGGTTGATTTGTGCACAAAAAATAATCGAAAGAGTCTTCACACTATACTCGCAGAACCATATTTCTGTTTTTATTATTCTCTCCGCGATCGTAAAGCCTGAAAATAGCGTCCAATGTCCGCGCCTCCGGTTCGTGCACCGGTGAATCTGTGTTATTTTATGAATTGCACTGTATTTCCTTCATTACCGAAAATGTGTATTTTTAACACCCAATGTGGCACCAACTTTGTTTCAAAATAATTCTGCTCTTTAACACAAACTTGTAAAAAAAAATGGAGAGTGATGAACAAATGATAATAAAATGACATAAAACAGCAGATTGTAAAAGAAAAATCACATAAACTAAATAAAAAAGACAGATAAAATAAATGTCACAACTCAATTTTCTTTGGAGGCAAATGAAAACAGCTGGATTTTGAGTAGTGATTTAAAAGCAAGTAAAGATGATAATGCAGCATCATCCCATAGCTCATTCTATAGTTTTGGAGCTCAAACTATAAAGAAACACAATTAATATTATGCAGAATTGAGTTCAGTGTTTTGGTCCGGCCCTCCGCAATATATTTTGTTTCATATGTGGCCCCTTGGGAAAAATAATTGCACAGCCCTGCTTTAAAGTAACCAAGTTTGGGTGTTTTCCAAATGTGGTTGCCAGATTCTTAAAACGGTAACGTTCTCAAATAGTATGTCGTTTTGCTTTTGCATGTGTGGTACACCTAGTGGGTGTGACCACATGATTTAGTTAATTACCCAAACATGTTTTGTTGTTTTGTAAAGCAGTGAAGGTCATTTTTATTTAAATAGACAATGTGTTGTTATTAGTTTCTCTTAAGAGTATTGTGCCTGAATTGAAGAGTAGGTGGAGCAATGGATGGGATGGGAACTATTCACGGGAAAGGTCGTTCCTTCCGGTCGGTTTTTGGGGAGCGGACTTCCGGTTACCAGAAGTTCTCTGGATGCGAACTAATATAATATTCAAGGATGCGATATTTCAGGTCAGTACTCGGCTAAATTTGGCAATATTGTGTGTGTGAAGCTTTAGTATGCTTTTGTAAAAACGTGTAAACGCGCGAGGATATCGAGAAATCTAGTCTCGCGGGAATTTGACCGAGATATCGCGATAGTTCAATGCGGTCTAACACTTCTTGGTTTGTATGTTGGTTTGAAATGGCAGAGAATGATTAATGTGACTTCATGTGATGGTGTCATGAGACAAGTTTAAATTTCTGTAATATATGTCATGAATCCTGAGTCACATGACCGCGGACTTTTATCTTGAAGCCGCGATCGGACTTTTATGTTGAAGCTATCATGCCGCGGCCATCTTGTATATCCATATGCTATACCGATCTATTGTAACCAGGTGTTTCACATTCATGATTGCTCATTAACTCATGTATTTAAGGACTGTCTTTTCCCGGTGTTATTTGCCAGATTGTCTGTGCTCTGTGCCAGCTCTCCAGCGTTTCCCTAGTTTCGTCTTGCCCTGTATTTTTGCTGACCCTGATCTTGTTTCCTGACCCACGATTTTGCCTGCCGATTCTGGATCTGTTGTGGATTATTTTGTTGCCGAACTTTTGCCTGTCTTTTGGATTATCTTTGCCTTGTCTCTGCTATTTCTGCCTACCGTCGATGATCACTTGCCTGCCCGACCCTGATTAAAGCCATTGTGTTATTCTACCTCCTGCTTCCTCATCCATTCTGTGCATGTGGGTCCAACGCCTACAGACTGTGACAGCACAATCTGGCCAACGCTCGGAACCAGCCAGCATGGATAAGTTTTTTGAGGAGGTTAGTAAAAGTCTCGCAGAATCACGACATCTTGCTGCCATTACTAACGCTTCCATGGAGCAACTCGCGGCAGTAGTTGCCCGTCAGGAAGGAGTGATCAACGCGTTATCAAATCGTCTGGAAGCCATTCAAAATCCCGTGACAGACGATTCCGAACCCGCTCCTACCCCAGCTGTTAATCCACCAGTACCAGTTATGGCCGCTCCAGTAGTTCATTTAGGCTCTCCTGCTAAATTCACGGGTGAGTCTGGCGATTGTCGAGCATTCCTAACGCAATGTGAAATTCATTTTGAGTTACATGCCGCCGCATTTCCCACTGAACGAACCAAAGTCGCGTACGCCATATCACATTTGGGAGGAAAAGCAGAGACGTGGGCTACAGCTGAGTGGCAAAACCAGACAAGATGCATGAATAACTTTATTGATTTTTCCAACACACTCAAACGCATTTTCCAAGAAGTCTCTCCAGGTCGTGAAGCGGCCCAACGCCTTGTCCGTTTACGCCAGGGTCAGCGGACAGCATCTTCATATGCAGGCGAATTTCGCACTCTGGCAGCTGAGGCAGGATGGGACTCAACGGCTCTATGTGACGTTTTTGTAAAAGGATTAAGCCGACGAATCAAGGACAGTCTAGCATCGATGGAATTATCATCCAATCTCGAAGCATTGATGTCACAGGTGATACAAGTGGATCGGCGACTCACTAATAATGCACGTGAGGGCTATGAAGAGAATCGTTATCGTCATCCCCGATCTTTCTGGTGTGTCGAGAGAGCTCCTCCTCCTAGTACCTCGTCAATAAACCAAACCCCGCCACGTCATGTCCGGCAACAGGAGGGACAGTCTAGACCCCGCTTCTCCAGCAATTCAGGTGAGAGGAGAAACCCAAATTTTGATTCCAGTGAACCTATGGAACTCGGAAGATTCCGACTCTCGGAGGCAGAGAAACTGCGTCGACAAAACCTGGGATTATGCAGGTATTGCGGTCGAGAAGGTCATTTCGCCAGAGGGTGTCCAGTAAAAGAGGAGACTCATCACTAAGACAGAGGATAGTGGTGAGTCGATCTAACATTAATTCCTCTGATCGTTTTTTGATACCTACGGTCACGTTATCTGTGGGCGATAGGTCCATCCAACAGAAGGTTCTTATTGACTCCGGCGCCGACGTCAGCCTGATGGACTCACAGTTAGCCAAGAGGCTTGGAGTTCCGCTGCATGCTCTGCCCGAACCACTTGAGGCCACCGGACTGGATGGACGGCCATTATGGAATGTCACCCACAGCAGCGGTCCTGTTATCATGAACTTTTGCGATACTCACTCTGAAACCATTCATTTCCATATAGTGGAACACTCTCACCATCCAGTGGTTCTGGGCCATACTTGGCTACGTCGCCACAACCCTCGCCTAAACTGGAGGACGGGTGAGGTCATTGAGTGGGGGTCAGAGTGTACCTTTTCTTGTTTCACCCATGACGAACAGATCTCTGAACCTTGCACCCCGCTGGATCTCACCGGAGTCCCTGCATGCTATCACGACCTCGGAGCTGTGTTCAGCAAGCAAAAAGCTACGTCGCTGCCTCCACATCGAGGACATGACTGCGTCATCAATCTGCGACCTGGGGCTACGCCTCCTAAAGGTAGTCTCTACTCCCTTAACCCCCTAGAACACCAAGCCATGAAGGATTATATTCAAGAGTCTCTGAATGCCGGCCTTATTCGGCCGTCCTCGTCTCCAGCTGGAGCTGGATTCTTTTTTGTGAAGAAGAAGGATGGAACTCTACGTCCTTGTATAGACTATCGAGGTTTGAATGCCGTCACTGTGAGGGATTGTTATCCGCTACCACTACTGTCTTCAGCATTTGAATTGTTATCCGAAGCCAGATACTTTACCAAGTTGGATCTACGCAATGCATATCACTTGGTGCGGATACGAGAGGGCGACGAGTGGAAGACGGCCTTTAATACCCCTATCGGCCATTTTGAATATCTGGTAATGCCGTTTGGTTTAACTAACGCCCCTGCTGTTTTTCAGGCCTTTGTGAACGACATCCTTAGCCACATGATTAATGTATCAGTGTTCGTGTATTTGGACGACATCCTGGTGTTCTCTAAATCTGAGGAGGAACACCGGCAACACGTGCGTCAGGTTCTCAAGAAACTCCTTGAACACAAGCTTTACGTCAAGGCTGAGAAGTGTGAATTTCATGTAACCACTGTATCGTTCCTTGGATTTGTGATTTCCCCAAAAGGTATCTTGATGGATCCCGGCAAGACCCAGGCGGTGACTGAATGGCCCACACCGAAATCACGGAAGGAAGTGCAACGTTTCCTGGGTTTTGCCAATTTCTATCGACGATTCATCAGAAGCTTCAGTTCCATTGCAGCTCCGCTCCATGCACTTACCTCTGTTCAAGCCAAGTTCCATTGGTCTCCTGAAGCAGAGAAAGCCTTCCAACGGCTCAAGGAGAGTTTTACCACCGCCCCAGTCCTGAGAGTTCCGGATCCGTCACGACAATTTGTGGTCGAAGTGGATGCCTCCAATACGGGCCTGGGGGCAGTGTTGTCACAACGAGACGCTGAAAAAGGGAAGTTATATCCTTGTGCCTTTTTATCCCGTAAACTCTCTCCTGCCGAAAGAAACTACGATATCGGAAATCGAGAACTGTTGGCTGTGAAAGTGGCCCTGGAGGAATGGCGGCACTGGCTAGAGGGCGCGGAACAGCCATTCCTCATATTCACCGACCACAAGAACTTGGAGTATCTAAAGACCGCCAAGAGATTGAACTCCAGGCAAGCGCGTTGGTCTCTGTTCTTCTCCAGATTTAACTTTCATCTCTCCTACCGACCAGAGTCCCGAAATGTGAAACCCGACTCTTTGTCTCGCCTCCATGCAACGGAGGAAGAACCTGAAGAACCTACAATCGAGGCCCGCAATTTATTTCAAGATTCTGGAAGGAGTTTTGTTCACTGTTAGGGGCCCAGGTCAGCCTCTCTTCCGGCTATCATCCGGAAAGCAACGGAATCACTGAACGGGCGAATCAGGAACTGGAGGCGGGTCTTCGCCTACTGTCATCCACCAATCCAGCAACCTGGAGTGAGAAATTGTTATGGGTGGAGTATGCCCACAATACTCTACCATGTTCTTCGACCGGCCTATCCCCGTTCCAGTGTGCCTACGGGTACCAACCGCCATTGTTTCCTTCACTTGAAAAGGAGATTGTCATTCCTTCCGCTCATGCTCTAGTTCGTCGCTGTCGAGCCACCTGGTCCCGGGCACGTAGGAACATGATACTCAGTCAAGAAAGATACAAGAAAGCGGCTGATCGGCGGCGAACACCGGCTCCTGAATACACCCAGGGACAACAAGTGTGGTTGTCTACCCGAGATCTTCCCATCAAGAATAAGGCACGTAAGCTATTACAAAGATTTATAGGACCATTTACTATAGATCAAGTAATTAATTCCTCCTCTGTGAGGCTCATTTTGCCTAGGACCATGAGGATCCATCCGACGTTCCACGTCAGTCGCATCAAACCTGTCAGGACCAGCCCCCTGGTTCCTCCTACGCCTCCCCCTCCAGTGGTCATCGACGGTGAATCGGTATACAGGGTCAAGAAGATCCTGGATAGCCGCAGAGTGGGCAGAGGCTACCAGTACCTGGTGGACTGGGAGGGTTACGATCCGGACGAGCGCTCCTGGGTTCCTGGCAGGGACATCCTCGACCCCTCTCTCATTGAGGACTTCGAGAGGGAGCAAGCAGCGATTCCTGGCCCGTCTGGAATCCGGGCTAGAGGGAGGGGTTCTGTCATGAATCCCGAGTCACGTGACCGCGGACTTTTATCTTGAAGCCGCGATCGGACTTTTATGTTGAAGCTATCATGCCGCGGCCATCTTGTATATCCATATGCTATACCGATCTATTGTAACCAGGTGTTTCACATTCATGATTGCTCATTAACTCATGTATTTAAGGACTGTCTTTTCCCGGTGTTATTTGCCAGATTGTCTGTGCTCTATGCCAGCTCTCCAGCGTTTCCCTAGTTTCGTCTTGCCCTGTATTTTTGCTGACCCTGATCTTGTTTCCTGACCCACGATTTTGCCTGCCGATTCTGGATCTGTTGTGGATTATTTTGTTGCCGAACTTTTGCCTGTCTTTTGGATTATCCCTGCCTTGTCTCTGCTATTTCTGCCTACCGTCGATGATCACTTTCCTGCCCGACCCTGATTAAAGCCATTGTGTTATTCTACCTCCTGCTTCCTCATCCATTCTGTGCATGTGGTTCCAACGCCTACAGACTGTGACAATATATTTATTTGGAATGTGTCATTTTATAAAAGGATTTAAGTGCCTAGAACAAATGTTTACATTTTTGATTATGTTGTTAATATGGATATATTGAAAGAAATGTTTATTTTATGTTATAGTTAAATGTTTACATTTTTTGATGTTATATTTGCGAATAAAGAAGTTCTCTGGATGCTCTGGATCGTGTCTTCATTGCTCTTGTTGCTTTTTGTATTTCAGGAGAACCGATTATTTCTTTACTGTTGCGATCAACCCCATTGCCGGGGCCCGTAACACATGTGATGCGCTTGTTTGTGGTTTGCGAACATTGGCATTACAAACTCGCACACAGAATCACAGAAAGTCAGTGCCTGATTTTTGCGCCTGAACATGTCCCAGTCTGAGTCATCCAAAGCGTTGTGTGACGTCCCTCTGAACCGGGGTTTCCTGTTTCAGCCTTTGTTTGTAAGCCGGCATGAGGAAGATAGTGGAATGATCTGACTTTCCAAACGGTGGACGTGGTTGTGCCTTGTAGCCATTTCAAAATGGAGTCTAACAGTGCTCCAATGTCCTTTCGCCCCTGGTGGGGCAGGTGATGTGCTGGTGAAAGTTGGCTGTGAGGTTCGCACTGTTAAAATCCCCTAACACGATGAGAGCAGCGTCCCGGTGCTGTGTCTGGTGAGAAGTGAGAGTTCGTGAAGATCCCATATTGCGGTGTCCGTGTATGCTTGAGGTGGAACATAAACGGTGCTGACTATGACCGAGCTGAATTCCCTTGGAAGATAAAAGGGGCCACATTTGATCGTCAGTAGCTCCAGGTTTGGTGTGCAGGAGAGCGATAACGGAACAATGCTCGCGCAGTTGCACCAGCGGTTGTTCACCATTAAACACACTTCACATCCTATTGACTTTCCCGACTCCTTTGTTCTGTCCATGCGGTGAACCGAGAGGTGCTCGGCCGGCTGGATGGCGTGGTCCGGTACCGCTGGATTCAGCCATGTCTCGGTGAAGCAGAGACGATTGCAGTCCTGAATGTCTTTCTGGAACTTGATCCTTGCCCTGAGGTCGTCGAGTTTGTTCTCCAGAGACTGGACGTTGGCTAGCAGGACACTGGGTAAGGGAGCGCGGTGTGCGCGAGCCCTCAGCCTGTTCCTCACGCCGGCTTGTTTCCCCTGTGGACGTCGGTGCGGGTCGCGTCCTTTGTTGAATCTGGAGTTAAAACTGACGCAAGGTGGGTGCATTGTACACCAATATATAAAAGAGTAGACCGATCATATTTAATGATGGCCATCCAGTGCAAATAAAACCGTAAGAGTAATTAAAAGTGCAGAAAATAAACAAAAGGGGTAAAGGTAGCCTGGAGCGAGTGTGACATATTGTACTTTTTTTTCTATAGCCCTGTTTCATCCGCATATTTTGCCGCCAGAGCAATTGTGTCTATTGTCTAAAGCTGACAAAAATGTCTATTGTGGCCAAGCTGACATCATCAATGCTCTCAACATTGACATTACGTATCGGCAATTACTTTGTCTCTGATCTCCCAGAGTCTGATGAGGCTGTTCTCACAAACTATTTCCACAATCACGGTTTCTTGTGCCACTGTAAGTATGGCAACTCTCCCATATATGTGGCATTCTTTCAACTACAGTAACAACTGATTTTAAACCAATAGTCTACGTTTGACTTGAGTTTGACATTTTGTTCTTTTTTTATTTATTTTGGTTATTTTTGTTATTTATTGCCCTTTTGAAACATTGAGGATTCCATGTCTATAATAGGAAAAATAAAACCTGTTTTTCACATTTCTTGGTGTTTTTGAGCCTAAATTCAGTACAAGTAAAATACTCAAGTTCTTGAGTAACAGCTGCGCTGTTAACACAAAAATTGCATCGTATCTTTTAACACAAAAGATGCAGGACTCAGATCACGTCAATGTGGTGTGTATTTGGTAGGTTTTCAAATGATATTAATTACTTTGTGGCATGTTGTGAATTATATGTTGTCCACTGAAGCAAACCATGTTGTCTTTTGTGTAGTGTTTTGTTTGAGAGCGCTGTAAATTGTTGTCTCGGCAACAGTGCCGGATGCTGTATAAAATGGACAAGATACTAAAAACGAATTATTCACTTTACAGTTCGAGAGTTAAAGATTGATTCAGTTAAAAGAATCGAACTTCCCACCAAATGACATCAGCACTTTTTCAGAAAATATCATTTTTAGCTTTATGTGTCTGAGCAATGTTTTTTCATTTAAAAATGGTTTGTTTAATAAATACAGGTGATTCAACCTACATAAAGTATAACTAATGTATACTTTTTATTTTTCTGTTAAAAAGACTCAAAAAGACTCGAAAATCAAACCTATTGACTTGGACTTGACACGAGACTTGCTTGTCCCTGACTTGGGACTTGAGTCGGGACTCGAGGGCAGTGACTTGAGACTTACTTGTTACTTGCCTAACAGTGACTTTGTCCCACCTCTGCTCTTTACACCTCAGCTGTTTAGGAAGGATACACTTTCGCTATAAACATACGCCTTATTCAGCCCGCGGCCATCTTGAATCGAAAACGAGGCTGTGGGGGATAGCGGTCCTGCAGCGCCTAATCAAAACAACAAGGACATGGCTGTGTGGACTACCAACTTGTCTTGTCTTCCTCCTCTCACGACAAATATTGTCGAGTCCTGGGCTGAAGAAGGATCTAGGATGCCCAGGTCTGTTCTCCTGAAGGGTTACAGCAACTGGATCGAAGGTTATATCCACGACGTTGAAGGTAAAATGAGACGTTTTCGACTTTCTTGTGGGGTTAGCTTTAGCTTAGCGTGCTGCATAGAGGATTGAACGAAGAACGATAACGCTAATATTAATTGTTCCATGATAACTGTGGTTTACAGTGAAGAGAAATGAAGCAGGATGTAGTGTTAGAGCCCAGTCCTTTCGCTCGATGCGAAAGAACGAGGCACCTTACAACAAAGGTATTTCGTGTTGTTGTAAGCAAATTGCTACAACCTCGAATGTTCAGGACGGTTCAAGTTTGTGTCTTTCGTTTTTGGACCTTGTTCGTTTGCCCGTTCCTTATACGAAATATATTAGCGAAAATACCAGGTGTTTTGGGGGAGTTCGTCTTACAATGCAACTTGTTATGGGTGACATAAATATGGGTTATTGTTTTTAAAATAGTGTATATGTAAATTCGTTGTCTTGTACCTGTACTTGCCAATGACAATAAAGTTGAATCTAATCTAATGTGTATGTACACACACACACACACACACACACGTGTGTGTAGTTGGGCTAAATAGAATGTTTTTGGTTTACAGATATAACATTTAGATGGTCTAAGTGGGTTTTAATTTGAAAAAACACCTGATATTTTGTACATTTCATCTTGAAATGTGAGTATTGCAATTAACTTCAGTTTAATTTAAGTTCTTTGGTTAGTTGTAAACCTCCATCACATGCTGCCAGATTTAGCAGCTATGTATAGAGATCTGTTGTTCACTGATAAGCTATGCAATGTCGTGTTCATCGATAATATGTATCGCCTATTGTGGATGTGTATCTTGTCTATAATATACATTACTGACGAGATACGCATTTTAATTTATTCAAACGTTTTTGTTCTTAGTTTTCTGTCATTAGTTAATAGTAGTTTTGTTAATAACAATGCTTTTTCTTTGTTGCAGGTGGAGCTGTCTTCCGAAAACCCATACATCACTGACACTCATTGCACTTGTAAAGCAGGGTTGGGGCACTGTAACCATTTACTGGGGCTACTTTACACACTGTCTCACTACCTAAAAATGGGGCACAAATCAGTGCCACCGAGAAATAGTAAAACCTCTTTGCCTCAAACATGGCATGTGCCAGCAAGAACCTCGGGTCTGAACCCAAAACCAATTAGCACAGTAGCAGTTTCAAAAATAAAGCCAGCAAAAAGTAAAACTGCAAAACATAAAGTACACCGCACAAGTGTGGGAATACTCCCAAATGTTTACTGTCCAGTCCCTGTCCCACTTCCATGTGTGGAATTTGAGGAGAATCTGAGGAAAAACCTACAAACCTCAGGGAGCAGAAGCCACATGTAAAATTGTTAACTGCAGTCAAACACTCCAAAAAATCTGTCACAACTGAGTTTGGCAACTTACCTTTAGGGTCTGCTTTGTCATACCACTTACCCCATCAGACTGTGTCCTTTGAAGAGCACCCTACACTGCCTCTTCCTGCACAACCATTGCTCCTACACAACTGTGTTAAACCAGTCAGAACATGATTTTTATGGAGGTCTGATGCTTACAGCAGAAGACTCACTACACCTTGAAAGTGAAACCAGAGAGCAAAACAGCATCACTTGGCATCGGCTACGTGCAGATAGGATCACATCAACATCTTTTAAGCGAGTCTGTTGTAGAGTTAAAGATTTTGAAAAGTTAGCTACCGACATGACAACAAAACAAACCATTCAGACCAAAGCTATGAAAAGGGGGATAGAACTTGAGCCTGCTGCTGCAGATGACTATAAAAAAACAACTGGAAACAAATTGTTTCCCTGTGGCTTAATAATTAATTATCATGCCCCTCAATTAGGAACATCACCTGACAGAAAAGTAGTTGACCTTACAGCAGAACCCATCCATGGCCTTCTTGAGATCAAATGCCCAAACAAAGACAGTTTCAAACAGTGCTCGTATTTGACACGTGCTGGTGGAAATTACTCTCTGAAGAAGATCCATGAGTACTACTTTCAGATTGTTGGACAAATGGGAATTAGTGGGTTTATTTGGTGTGATTTCTTTGTAAAATGTAAAAATGACTACCACCTTGAACGTATTTATTTCAACAAAGATGAATGGGAAGAAATGAAATGTAAGCTTGACGTTTTCTTTTTTAACAGTTTCTTGCCTGCTCTGTGCAAGAAAAGAGTGTAAAGCACAAATACTTTTAGCAGTCAAATTCTAAAACCACTTTTGATCATAACTTGCTCACTGTGTTGTTAGTTTACTTTTAAGTGTAAATATGACAAATTCAGATTTTTTCAAAATGTGTATGGTAAACTGATTAAAATGACATGTATATATGTGCCTGTGTAACTGAATAAAATCACAATTGTATAACCACTTTTGTATCAAATCGTTTTTAATCACATACAGTGTAGACAGACAAAAATAAAAAAGTACTCTTCTGGTCATAGCCCATAGTCTGAACACAGATGAACAATGAACGGATGGCCCGTTCAATGTGGATCCGTAAACGTGCAATGTTGTGTGTGTGTGCGAGTTCATCCTGGCTGAATTGTCCACTTGGGCCAATGAAAGGTGGGATTATTAATGTGGCATGAATTTCATCAAGTAGATCTCGGATTAAAAACCCTTTGTCTACCATTACAGCATCGCCCTCTTCAAGAAGACTCAAAATGCCAGATGACTTGGTGATCTCTTTATCAGAGATGCTTCCAGTGTAAAGACTGCTCACAAAAGTCATGCTTCCATCAGGAGAAATTCCAACTAGAGATTTGAGTGTAGTCGTGCCTTTGTAGTGTGAGTAAGACTTTGAGTTGAGAACCTTGGAGCTGACAGTTTGGATGCGAATTTCAGTGCAATCGAGGATAACTCTGGTTTTGGGAAACAGAGCTTTAAAATAGTCGGGCATGAGTTCATCAACTGCCTCTCTATTTGGCCAAATGGCCAGACTCCCGAGCATGAAGTACAGGTAATTTGACCAGGTAACACAGATTCGACTGACTGTACTCTGTGAAACACTGAAACGCACTGCCAGGTCTTGTTCAAGAAGGCCCAGTCTAATCCGGCAAAAAAACATGAAAAACTGATTAAACAAGGAAAGATGTTGTGTCTGGAATCCAACTCTCAGTGGTTGTTGGTTGGTTGCACCAATTTGTTGC
Organism: Paedocypris sp. Pulau Singkep; assembly: GCA_017309775.1. Classification (NCBI taxonomy): domain Eukaryota; kingdom Metazoa; phylum Chordata; class Actinopteri; order Cypriniformes; genus Paedocypris; species Paedocypris sp. Pulau Singkep. The sequence goes on from MU204315.1 coordinate 355,174, forward strand.
ACTTGAGCCCAGGAGGCCATACTCTGTGCTGTGGGGCTGTAAAGTCTGAAAAACTGCTCTCAATGTGTCATAGTCTGGAAACCCGGTGTAAAACTGAATGAGTTTTAAATCACCTGCAAAATTCTGAATGCCAAACTGATGACTTTTGAGTGCACAATTTTCTGCAAAAAGACGAGATATTTCCTGCCGCGCCGCCTCAAGCTTTTGCTCCACTGTCAAGGGCTCCACACAGTAGTCATGGTCAATGTTTGGCATCTCTGTGACAAGACTAGAGAGAGGGGGAGAACATTAAGAATCAGGGGTGCCTTAATAACTTTTAGCATTTTTTTCTTGTAGGCAATATGTAAACATATTTAATGTAAAATATCTTAATAAGGAAAGTACTAAATAAAAAAATTCAGATGTGGGGTGCTCAAACGTTTCACTTATTAATCTTATACACTGTATAAGAAAGGCAGTATTTCAGAAAGACCAATTTATGTTCAGCAGATTCCTCAGTTTTACTGAGTGACTAAGATAAAAACTAAGATAAGACAGATACAGAACCGGTTTCTACTTACCATTCTTCAGTGCTTGGTCCAGCCTTTGTTGGACTGAAGAGAAAGAAGACAGCGTTAAGAACAGACATGTAACAAAATTTCATAAAGTTTATTAGACAAAAAATGTGAACAACCAATATAAAACCTACTGGGGAGTAGTAGTCATAACAGTAAATAATCTTTCACATTCCTACTCACTTTTCAACTTCCTCATGTTCTTCCCCTAAACATTTTCCTTGTCTAAAGCAAAACAGAAATACACAATGTTTTTGAACAGCATTCGATTTTAAAAAGGTCTGGCCTTGTTAAAACAGTACAGCAAAATATTACTTTACTGTATATATATTTAAGCATTCTTTTATTCGGATATATTTGAATAAAACACGTTTCTCAGTTGCATAATAACGTTATTGTGTATGGCTTTAAATAGTCAAGTCTGAATGACGCGTACGACGAAGCTGCAGGTAAAATTTGGAAAACTTTAAGTATGTATACAAATGGAAAAAGTGTTTGAACAGTATTTGAAAAAAATATATACGTATGTTTACTTACGATCGCAGGGTTCTTCTTTCGTAAGAACGTTGAGTCCATGTAAACAAAGACGGGACTGAATTTTCCACGAGTTTTTTTTATTCCCGTCAATGTTTTCAAAAAACATTCCGGCGAGAAATGCTTAGAGCAGACTCGTGTATTCTTCGTAATCTATTAAAAAATGGAGACATTAAGTAGTAAAACAATCACATTTAGCTATATGTAAACACGCTCACGTTAGAAATGAGCAATCAGCCACAAGCTAGCATCGCTTTTCAAATGAATGCAATACAGTATTAACTTACCTGAAAGTTAGGTCCTTTTATTGTGAAGTTTTGTGTTCTGTTGTCTGTGACCTGTTTTCATTTTCCTTGTCCCAGGTGATTGTATTAATCACTAGTCTCTGTATTTAAGTCCCTGTGTTACATTTAGTCGTGGTCAGGTTGGCAGTGGATGTTTCCTGTCACTCTCTCCTTTTGTTCTTGTTTTGCTAGTCTTGTGTTAGTTCTTGTACAAACCCCTTTTGGAACATTTAATCCTTGAGTGCATCAATCTTGTCCAGCCTGTGCACGCCTTGCTCTGGTGACAATCGCGATCCATGACAGTACAACCTGACCAAACAAAATGGAATCAGCCTTCCTGGAAGAGATCCTAGCCGAGTTCCGCGCTCAGGAGGAACGGGAACGCAAACGGGAAGCTAGGTTGGACGTTTTGTTGCAGAAGATAGCCTGTATCGGCACACGCACGGAGAAACTGTTCGCCCAACCTAATGTTCCTGAGCCAGTGTGTGCAGTTAAAGCTACGTATGTTCCTGAGCTGGTGTTTACATCTGAAGCCACGTATGTTCCTGAACCAGTGTGTGCATCAGACGTCACACATGTTCCTGAGCCCGCATCTGCATCTGATGCCGCGTACGAGCCACGCCTCGCTCCAGCCACACCACGCCTCGCTCGAGTCAAGCCACGCACAGGCCGAGTAAAGCCAAGCCCTGTCTGCTCATGTCTCGCCACAGCCCGCTCCGCCCAACCAAGCCTCGCCACAGCCCACTCCGCCCGACCAAGCCTCGCTAATGCGCCCCCAGAGGCTTGCAGCGGCCCGCCTGGCCGCCCTCCAGAGCCTCTTTTTTGGGTCATCTGGAATCCGCCCCTGTAGGGGGTGCTTCTGTCAAGGATCCTGGCTTAAAGCCGGGCGGGACATTTATTGTGAAGTTTTGTGTTCTGTTGGCTGTGACTAAGTTTCATGTTCCGTGTCCCAGGAGTTTCGAGTTAATCGTTAATTAACTCCCTGTGTTACATAGTCTTGGTCAGGTTGCCAGTGGATGTTTCATGTCACTCTCGCCTCTTGTTCTTGTTTGGTCTAGTCTCATATTAGTTCTTGTGTTTAGATATTTCCGTGTACCGACCCATTGCCTGTGCCTTGACTACGTTTTTGGAATAAACCGCTTTTGGAACATTTAACCCTAAGTGCAAGACAGGAAAAAAATATGCTTGCACACCAACACACACACATGCTGCTACTCTCGTGAATAGCAACGGAAATTGTTCACGGTTTTCTGCACTTCCAATGACCTTGTCATTGGAGGCACCATCTTCCCCCACAGAAACATCCATAAGAAGACCTAGACATCCCCGGATGGCAACACGGAGAACCAGACCGACCACATCACCATCAACCGCAAGTGGCGAAGGAACCTTCTGGATGTGAAGGTAAAGCTATGAGCAGACGCTGCATCAGACCACCACCTAGTACAGGCTACCGTGAACAGCTGAAACTGAGAGCACAGAAGGACCCTCCTTCAAATACAACGTCCGGAGCCTAAAGGACACCAGAAAAACCGTACAGTATCAGTGCAGCCTAAGGCCTTAACAGACCAGGCTGAAGAGACAATAGAAGAACACTGGCAGGAGATCAAGAAAACCTGGACAGAAGGCTGCCAAGAAGTCTTGGGAAAGAAGACAAGAGAGCACAAGGAGTGGCTGATGGAGAACACCTGGGACCCAGTAGAACAGCTGAAAGAACTGATAGAAAAGATCAACTGCTGTCAAGACCAGCAAGAGAAAGCCCATCTTCAGGTCAAGTATTCAGACACCAACAAGAAAGTTAAGAAGAGTGCCACAGCAGACAAGAGGAAATTCAAGGCCCAGACGGCATACCCCCAGAAGCCCTGAAATGCGATGTCCTCACAACAACCAACGTGCTTTTTCCCATGCTACAAAAAGTCTGGACACAGGAACAAGTACCTAATGAATGGATGCAGAGACACCTGATCAAGGTTGTCTGGAACCTTATGGCACATTATGGGATCCCACTCAAGTTCATTGTCATCGTCAAGCAGCTCAAAATCCATTTGAGGTCAGAACCGGAGTAAAGCAAGGCTGCATCTGTCGCCGACCATCTTCCTACTGGTAGTGAACTGGATAATGAAAAAGTCTACTGAGAACATCAACACAGGAATTTGATGGACCATCACCAGGCAACTCGAAGACCTTGACTACGCAGACGACGTCAGCCTTTTCTCACATTGCTAACAAGACGCACAGCTGAAATTGAACCGACTCTCAGAAGAAGCAGGCAGAGTCTAAAAATCAACACAACAAAGACAGAAACCATGCGAATCAACACTCAGCAACACGACCCGATCCAAGTCCAGGGAACAAATATCAACGATGTGGACAAGTTTGTCTACCTAGGCAGTGTGGTGAGCAAAAATGGAGGAGCGTACGAGGACTTCAGAAACTGAAGGTCTTCAACACCAATGTGAAATCAGTCCTGCTGGATGCCTCAGAAACCTGGAGACTGACCAAGACAGCTATTAAAATACAGCAGGTGTTTGTCAATAAATCCCTCCACACCATCCTACGCATCCGATGGCCAGATAAGGTCAAGAGCCCGAGCAATGTCAAAAAGCAGTGGAATCCACAGGTAAAAAGAAAAGTTGGCAGGCCAAGGGAGACTTGGAAACGGTGCACCGAAAGAGTGATGAAGGCAAAAGGGCTTCAACGTTTGCGTTCAAAGACGTTGCGCTGAGCAGAGTTGGTTAAGTTATTGAAAAAAAAGTAACTAATTACTAATTACTTTGCAGTTTTGTAAATAAACTACTTTTCAAATTAATGTGTCTGAAAAGTACCTGAATAGTTACTGAAGTTAAGCTATTGAATAAGTAACTTAACTAAATACTTTAAAATTGTGGCGTAAAATTGAGTGTCGGTGTACTACACTGCAAAAATTTAATTCTTGACGAGCTAAAAAATCTTGAAATTACACAATAAATCTTGTTATTTTCTTTTACAAGATAAACTAACTATTTTAGGATTAAGAGTGAGAAATTACCTTGCTTATATTAAGGGACTTGTAATAATTAATTAAGCCTTAAATATTTTCTTGCTTGGAAAAAAATGCAAATGTTGATAATATTTAGCAAATTTTGATAATATTTTACACTAAATCGAGACATTTTTCAAAGTAGACATTGTTTTAACAGAACTTACTGAAACAAGAAACGTCAAGTGAAATTTTATTATTTTTAAGAACACAAATGTTTCTGAATTTAAGAGTTTAATTATTCTACAATGTAATGCAAGTGCATTGTACGTAACTGAAATTAAATTACCTAAAAGAGAATGGTAATCCATTACATTACATTTTCAGTAAAGTATTTTAATTAGAGCCACACCCAACACTGCTCTAGAGGCGTGAGTTCTACCCACTACTGTAGGCTTGAAAAAAGGGACGTAGCCTTGAAAATCCCTCCTCGTACACTACAGAAATTATAGCGGTGTTAGCTGTGTAAACCCAAAGTACTCTAAACACATTTCTGCGTATATGTCCAGTCAGGAAAAATGAGTCATTGGCTGATTCTCACAGTTTTATAGGCTGAAGTTAAACATTCCGCTTTAAGAACAGCTTGTAAATCACAGTGGGGGATTAACAGCCATAATAAGCTCTTCTAAACATTCACAGTAAAGCTTGTTTCCCCGCGCTCTACACGTGCGTGTAACCTTTCCCCAGTGTTTACGTTTGCATGATAGATAACTCCAGCATGTTTACACTCAAGCTCTAGCTGGGCCTTTTCACCTCGCGGTGGATGGTGGGCAGAAGGAACGTTAGGACCCCCTATAGCAAGGCGTGTGAAATAAAGGAGTGATGAATGACGAGATCTCCGATGCTGAAGGTCTTTTGTTTGGAAAACTGTCGATTCAAGATGTCAAATTTGGTCAGAAATCGTCTGCGATGCTAGATATAGTGTCCATTCGTACTCATTTGGCACAAAATAGTAAGCACTAGAGTGCCAAAAATATCAACTTTTTAGTCGTTTTACTTTTTTATATTTTAATTTTCAAAGAAAATTGCATCCTACTTTGGCTTGGTTTTGTAATCTTCACCATTTTAGATGGAACTTTTTATTGTTGCAGATTTCTCTGCTTTTCAGATTTCTGCATTTGAACTTTTGGCTCTACTTTTTTGGGGGGCGGACCTTACTCTAATTGGCTGATGAAAATGTGATTGACAGTTGCTTGACCTGGAAGGGGAGGAGGTTTAACAAGCGCTTAAACACATTCAGAATCAGAACACCTTCATTGTTAGCGGATCAGTCCTTTTGTAGTTATGAGTTCTCGAATTTGTCTATTTTGTATTACATAGATAAAAAGGTAAAAATATAGTAAAAATAAAGATGAAAAGTATGAATAAAATACAAAAAAACTATAAACATGTAGATAAGATAAATATAGAATACAAATATAGTATAAACAAATATACAATATGAATAAAATACAAAAAACTATGAAGATGTTGATAAAAAAAGGTAAAACTAGAATAAAAATACACCAAAGATAAAGATAAAATATCAATAAAATACAAAAAAACTTTGAAGACAGATAAAAATTGTAAAAATGCAATATTACAGTAATCAAAGATAAAATATGAATAAACTACAAAAAACAATGAAGATGTGGATAAAAAATGTAAAATTACAATAATAATAATAATAATAATAATAATAATACAGTGGAAATACACAAAAAATATAAGATACACAAAGAATATATAAGATACAAAAAACATGTTTTTAGTTTAAAGTGTACAGTAACCAGAAAGGCATAGTATAAATATGATATAAAGTAAAAGTCTGACATGTCGCCAACGCATCGGATTGCGGGCAGCGGAAACAAATCCTACAGTTTTTGTGCCAAATAATAAGAAAAATGCACACTTACACAGGAAAAGTGTTCACTATCCGCTAGAACGCATGTTTCGGAAACTCAATCACTCCAGTGAAACTCAATCACCGGCAGGAAAGCATTGTGCTGACTTTGCCATCCAGCTTGCCACTAAAAGACGTTGTTTTACGCTAAAGAGAATATGTGCTTCTGAATGTTCTGTATGTCTGGCAAACATGGGATTCGACCCTTATTCAAAAGAATTTTCTAACAATTTACAAGTTTGCTGTCTACTGATGATCACTTTTTTGTTCCCAAATGTGGCAGCCAGTGGCAGTTATAGGCATGTGCAAATGGGGCAGTCGCCCAGGGCGGCATTTTTTCCTGTCACGTGGCAGAACAGCACGAGCGCTCCAAGAAAAAAAAAAGTAATTATGCACCCGCTATGTGGCTTCCTAAAATGTATCATACATTTGTGGCGCCCCCTTTTGTGTTTACTGAAGGAGTCATGCACAGAAAATGTGAGAGAAATTGAAATCGGAGGCAGAGAAAGGGAGCAGAAGGTAATTCACGTCCCTCAAAAAAGGAAGACTAGGAAGCACACTAAACTTAGTCTGCAACGGGCTGTTATCTGTTGATTCGACATCCATAAAGCTATCAGGTGCACAATTTAGAAAAAGGAGAACATAGGGAAAACGAGCAAAAGTCAAAAGTTTGCAACAGCATTCTCTTTATAATTACAGTATTTTATCAATAAAGGACTATAAATCAAATAAAGTGTTCCATAGGGGGAACAAATGTATCCACACATACGTTAAGATTATTTAACATTGTTAAATGTTTAACAATATTTAACATTGTTAAATATATTTAAATATATATTTTCAAAATGCATATATACAATATGGGATTGTATATCTTAATCAAATGTTAACGTGCTTTCAACATTATCATGCATATATTGTTAAGCACAGTTTCACATAAAATCTAAAGAAGGCAGTTTCATTCAGCGGCATTCAATGTAGAACCGCCAATTATGGCAGCAGCACGTCTTGCAAATTATTCTAGCTGGTTTTCGTACGGTACAGCTACATGAGTCCTGCATTCCACCAGTTCCTTGTCTAAATATTTAGTGTCAGTTTCTTGTTGAGGATGGAAGCTTAGTCTGGCAGCGGGAAGCGCAGTGTGCCGTGCCCAGTCCCAGAAGTGGAACACACGCCGCCATAGACCGGGCGCTGTGGTCGCCCCCTCGGTAAGGACCACACATATAAAGAGCCAAAGAAACCAGGCCACCTACTGTACGTAAGGATGAAAATCATGTTTAACATTACCAGGGAAGACCGTGAACGAGGAATTTAGGAGGGATTAGTTAAAGTTTGAGATGAAATAAAAATCTGATGAGTGAATGTACAGTAAAATAAAGTGAGTGAGATTGCCATAATGGTGAAACACATCAGAGTCAAAAACTAAGAACACAGGCGAGGAGTCAAAACCAGGAAACAAACAATCAAAACGCTCGGTCTGCTGCACATGGCTAAACAATACTTCACAATGATGATCATTGTGAAGTCTTTAACGAGAGTACCCAAAAATCATACTTGAGTAAAAAAATGGATACTTTACTGTGAAAAATTACTAATTCCAAAAAGACTTGAGTTTAAAAAAAAAAAAGTCTTGCAAAAAACTAAAAAATGTGAAAAGCACATATATGAATATAATAGAAATGTCACACCTTAATAAAACTTAACAAAAAGTCAGTCTTAGTCAAACTCAAATGACTCCTCAAACTCCAAAAAGACTTGAGTAAAAGCTCAGTAGTAATCCTAAAATGTGAACATGTGAAAAACTAAAATCTCCCTGCTAATTCACGTCCACATGAATTTGCTGATAAACAGCATCCAGTACCTTCAGCATCCTGCAGACTGCGATATCACCTCGCCTGTACAAAAAGATGCCGGCTTCTTGTGCACAATCCTAATGTAACAAGTAGTGATGCACCAAAATGAAAATTCTTGGCCGAAACCGAAAACCGAAAAAGAGGAAAGCCTGGCCGAAAACCGAAACGCCGAAAGAATTGCATTTATTGCTATGATGGTGTACTAACTTTACTAAAACCAAGGCATTGCAATTGCATAAATTAATAATGATTATAAAGTTTAATGATAATAAAGTTTAATGATGATAATAAAGTTTCAAAGAATAAATGAAACAAAATGTGTTACAAATATGTATCAAGCATATTGCAACACTCAAGAGTATGAAATATAATTCAAACTAAAATGTTTAACTTGACCATATATGTGTACATAAACAATAATATACACGCCTACTGGCCTGCAGAAATGTTGTGAAATTAAATGTTCCTCCATTCGAAATTGCATTTAGGTTTAAAGTGCATTCAGAACAAGTGCAAAGGATACAACATTTTCTCTGCAGGTCTTAATAATAGTATAAATAGGTTACTGTTGAGCTTGTCATCTGACTGACATTTGAGAAAGATTTGAGACTGTATTTAAATAAGGCCAGTGGATAAAAAATATACATCTTGCAGAAATATGACTACAATGTCACATATGAAGTAGCCTAAAACAAAATAGCATAAGTATTAGTATTATTAGAGGTACTTTCTTGCAGGATTTCACTGAACATATCAGACAACGAAGGTGGAAACCCCTCAACTGGTGCTGAGAGACAAGATGTTTTCTGCCAAGTCTCTGTGCGTCCATCGTTGCCATTTCTCGCACGCACTGCTTTAATTCCTCCTCCAAATAATGCTCTTTATAAAGTGGATCAAGTACAGTCGCGATGAAGTGCAGAGGATTTGAATATATTTCTGCGAATCGTGCGCTGACAGACTCTAAGCGTCTCTAAGCGTTAGACTTTTCATAGTTTTTACCCTGTGATATGTATCAACCACTTTGGGCGATTTAGACCTGCGATAAAAGGAATAAAGTCCGCTACAGATGCATCAGAGAAGCTGATCTCTTTATTTTGCTGCTCAAACGGAGTACGAAGAGAGAGAATGTTCTCTATTAAGAGCCACTGGTGTGAAGTGAATGTCGCGGGGAGCTTGTGCTCCTGCTATGTTATGCTTCCAATGTTTGTGCGCAGCTCTCACTGTCTCTTACGTCATCAACTTCGGTCGTGTTGTTTCGGTCGAAAACCGAAAATGCACTGTTTGCCCATTTTCGGTCGCCGAATATTTGGTGCATCCCTAGTAACCAGTAACAGTAAATGTCCGTTCAAATGTAGTGAAGTAAAGATACTCGATCACCAAGAAAGGAGGATGGTAGCTAAGTTATCATCCATGTTGGAGAATCATTCCCACCCACTGTTTCAAGCAGTGTCATCACTGTGCAGCTCCTTCAGTGACAGGCTAAAACATCCCAAAAGTCTGAAGGAGCGCTGTTTCTACCTGACGCTGTGAGACTCTATAACCTGAGCTGCTCCCAGTGAGCCTTTACCCATGCAATAACTCCCTGACTGTGTGTGATTGTGTAATATGTATCCGGTGTATGTGCAATACCTGTACACAGTGCAAACTTTAGTATTCATGTGTGTACATACTTGTTACATTTCTTATACTTCTTTAAGCCGTATTTAAATACAATTATACTGTACTTGACTTTCTTATTGTAAAATTTCTCCTGTAAATTGTACTGCTGCTGCAACGGTGAAATTTTCCCCTTGAGGGGACGAATAAAGGAATTTCAATTCAATTCAATCAATTCAATGTAGTCAAGTAGAGAGTAAAAGTTGCTTGTATTTTTGACACTAGGCACAAGTACAAAGTTGCCAAAAAATACTTCAGTAACGTAACAAAGTCTATTTACTCATGCACTTAGCGGGAAGCTAAACTCAACAAAAATGAATTTTTTTGTGTACAAAATGTCAGAAAGACATCATCTGGCATCACATATCCGATGCTGTAACTAGAGGCGGAGAGAGTTTGTGACTGGTGAAAGTTAACAATTAACTTTAGCTGAAACTCACATTTATATACACTATCTTCAAAAGTGTGTAGTGACTTTGAAATGTGCTTATTTCTGAAAGAAAAGCACTGTTTTTGTCAATAAAAATATATTTAAACTACCGGTACTCGGAAATACACTCTATACGTTGCTAATGTGGTGAATAACTATTCTAGCTGTAAATGTCTGGTTTTTGGTGCAATACATAAATACATAAGTGTATAGAGGAACATTTCCAGTAACTGTCCCTCCAGTCGTTTAATGCTACAGTGTGTTTGCTAATGGTGTCAGAAGAATAATGGATGATTGTAAAAACTTTGTTTAATCAGGTTAGCAATGCGGGAAACTGTTTAGCTGGTTAAAGAAGCTACAAAACTGACCTTCCTTTCAGCAGGTTGAGAATCTGGAGCGTCACATTTGTGGATCGCTCAAACGCTCAAAATGGCAAGAAATAGAGAACTTTCCTGTGAAACTCCTGTTCTTAGAAAATAAAGTTTGACTTTTCATGGAACACACAAAAATGTCTAGGTGACTTTTGAAAAAAAGAGTTTTAAAATGCCTTAACGTTTAATATGAAGTAACCTTGAAATGCGAATTAGAGGTCAGGTTGACATTTTTCATAATGTGTGTGTGTGTGTGTGTGTGTGTGTGTATGTGTGTTGCTAAATCAGACTGTTGAAGAACCTTGAAGCATGTAGATGCCTCGCGCCAGAAGTGATATCTTTGCTATCCACTATCTAGTGATATCCATAAAATGACATTCTGCTTTCTTCCGTAGTTTAATTATATTGACTATATACTGTATGGTGACATTTTTCTGATGTTCAATCGGCTGATGATCCGTGTCACACTCTCTCTCTCTATACCTCCAGTCTCTGCACTGTGATGGCATGTTATGTCCAGTCACTATCTTTTTCATAATACAGAATTCCGACTGGTGAGCACAGTACAGAACTGAACAAGAAATCTGAAGGAATGGGTGCAAGATTGGTCTCGGTCTGTGTCAGTCCTTTGTGATTTTGAAATTAACTTTAATCATTGTGTTGTGTCTTTGATTTCCTAATAGAGTACAGATGTTTTTCGCAAAGAACCGGTTTTTAAATGGAGCCAACAGTGACCACACATTTTTCAACGGTAGTGTATATCGTGGTGTTTGCGGTAGAGTTCACCAGGAGCAGAGCTGTCAAAAGTAGTCACCTTTGTTACTTAAGAAGAAAAAGAAGAAGAAAAACTGTATTTGTTTCAACAAAGAGAAATTTACATTTCTTCTTCTTCTTCTTCCTCTTAAGTAGAAGTATTGATACTAGAGTTATGAAATAAATTGCTCAAAATTTGACAATACGGAAATAAAACTAGCCAAAATGAAATCGCAGTAACGTGGCTAGTTTTGAAAAAGGACGATGTAGAAAGTACAGAAGTAAAAAAGTAAACGGAAAAATAATTACTCTAGTAAAGTAAAAGTAAGCCCAATTTCTATTTAAGTAACGAAGTAGTATTACTTTGTTACTTGACATCTCTGACCAAGAGGCATTGTGGGTGGTGTGTTGATGTAAAATGCAGGAGTTATGTTAGAGTGATGTCAACACTCGGCTACCTCATGTTGCCAAATCAGGCCTGTGCTGGCGAAACCTCCCACACCGGGAGGTCTGGGCTCAGGTCCACGCCTGTCAGCCCCTAATCATGGCACACCACTGTGGAGACTCTACTACACACTTCCACTGCACCACACGTGCGCTGCCTAACCACAGACTGCCACACAACTCGGCCCGTTTATATGGAAACTGTGTCAGAGTCTGTAGAGCACTGTGTTGAGTCAGGAAAAATGAACGTGAAAGGAAAAAACGTCAAAACCGCCTCAGCATTCCGGAATAACATTCTTTTGCTAAAAAGGCACGTTTTTTTACTTACTCTGTTTGAAGGATGCACCAGGAGACCGAGACTACTGAGAACGTAAAAACCGAGGAGTAGAGATGTACAGAGTACAAAGTGGTGAAGTACCTCATTTTACAAGTACTTAAGTGTTTTACTCGCTCTGAGTTTAGACTCAAAAAACATCAAGAAATGTGAAAATCATGAATCTCTCTTTATTTGTGAGTGTAATAGCGCGCCCTGAGCTCGGCCAAGGAGAAGTGGTAGGAGTCATACAGATGCCAGCTTCTGTGACGAGAATTTATTTACAACAGAAAACCAGAACTTGCATAGAGATAAAACAAAAAAAGAGAAATCTCCAAGCAGGAGTAATGGCTAACCGGACCATCAACGAGCCTTATGTTCAAACCCAAATATATCTCCTTGATGCAGAAGAAAGGTTAACACACACGTTAAACGAGTCTTTGGTTCAATCATCTCTAGCACATGAGCTCAAGAACAGCAACCAACCTATTTATTTGCAAATAAATTTGCAAATAAATTTATCTCTTACTCCCAATCAAAAATGAAATACTTTTATAGGCCAGGTTCCCGCCTAAACAAATTGGGCCAATCCACTTTTAATCCGGAGGGGGAACTGGAACACCAAAGTAAATCTTACATACGTAATTAACAATACCAACACAAAGGCAAAAAAAAACCCAGAGAAACAAAAAAGCAAAACAGATAAACAGAGAGCTTGAAACAGCTGACTGGAGAGCAAAGGATCTTGGGAAATGAAGTCCTGACCACTAGAACCAATTTTTTAATCTATTCAAGTGAAACTATATCAAAATGACAGGAGTCACAAGTTAGGATTGTTAAATACAGAAGAAATAGTACTTTTAAGAGAATATTAACGTAATTGAACCAAAACGTTTTTTTAAATTAAAAACATTTATAATTTTGTGCCTGAAAAATCAGGGGGGTGCTTATATTCGCTGGGTGCTTATATTCAGTTAAATATGGTTAAAAATGACAGTTAAAAATGTCAGACTTGTCAAGTAAAGCCAATCGAGTTACAGTAATCCCTTGCTACTTCGCGGTTCGACTATCGCGGATTGAATCGCTATGACGGACGTCTTCCCGCGACCACTACCGGGCCGGCAGCTGTGGAAAACGCTGTTGTTTGTTAACTGTAAGAGCAATGTTTAGTGCTTTGGTCTAGATTTATATCTATATTTAGTCTTTTTTCTGTTCTGTTTTTTCGATCTTAATTGCACTCATTTATTAATTAATTGTTTCCGTTATCCTCGGTTGTTTTTGATTAATGGCTTAATTAATTTGATTGCTTGTTCCGATTGGCGTGAGCATGTTAATTTAATGCTGCTGATGCAGATGCCAGGCCATGTTACCTGGGTGTGCCAGGACACAAGTTTTGGACCGTGGTCGTGTTGAGGACACCAGTATTAAGGCATGTTGGGATTTTTCCTTGGACGCGATCGTATAAGACGATGCGCGATTGTTTGATTTTGATGGACTCTGATAGCAAAGAAAAATAAACTGAAAAGCAACAACCGAGGTGTCTGTGGTGCCCGCGATCACGCGTAAAACTGTGCCTAATGAATACAAGCACAAAGCCAGGTACATTAACATTACTTTAATAAAGAATACTACTTGAAAAAAGTGTTTTAAAAGTCTGAATAAGTGTTAAATAAATATGTAAATGCTGTTTCACCACTTCGCGGAAATTCACCTATCACGGTCGGGCTTGGAACGTATCTACCGCGATAAACGAGGGATTACTGTATTCAGGTTTCTGACCTGGTTTTTTTTGCTGCTCCTGAGATATTCTGTCAGAGGCGACAGCGCTCGGAAAACATCTAGATCACGGGAGTTGAATGAGATATTACGTGTTCACTTTAGTCAACAAGTTATCAAGAATAAGGCTGATCTGATTATAAATGTCCTGGATGTCTTGTTGATAGCTCCTGGTTGTAAGTCCCATCTTTACAATGCAACAGATGGACAGTCAGGGGGCGTCATAACACGTGTTAAATAAATCATTGTGCTTCTCGGGGTAGGCAGCCATCATGAATTATTAATCACACCTTGTCCTTAAGATCCTAATGCTTTTTTTTTTTTTTTTTTGAAAAAGCAGTTTTAACCTGTGTGTCAAGAGCAAGATAGGTTAAAGAAACACCACAGTTAGTTATTTTACTATGAAATATTGATCATCTGTGATGTTGATGATGCGGAGTGGACGGTGTTTTTGCGACAAATAACGATTTGTTAGATTTAAATAGTCACTTACAAACAAATAAAAAATATATTTTTTAGCTTTAATAACAATTAAACCGTTTTACATCAACCTAATAATGTTAAAAGTCAGCACAAAAAAAGATCCAGAACACAGTTTTTATGTCAACATTATTGCTGTATGATATTGGTGTTTATGGGAAACACACATTTGATTAATCATTAATGCTCTTTTTGATTATATTATTGTGTTTTAATTAATTTATTTATTTCATACTCACATTCAACAGTACAATAATTTAGGCTTGACTAGTCACACACTATTTATTATGGCGACAGTATTCCGCATTAAAAGTGTACAATTTTATTTAAAGGACATCATTTCAGCAATAATGTTCAATATTCAGTCTCTTCTTCAAGCTACACATTCTGTAGTTGTTGTGACAAATTACATTACTTTTCTCATCGTATTTAGAAAATATTACGGTGCAAAACAGCAGAAAATACCATGTTAACCCTGTAAGACCCAAAATTAGAAAAAATTGGAAAAAAATTTTTTTGACCTCACTGATATTGTTTTAGGGGGCCTCTGATGTAGAAAGTAAAGAGCTTTGACATTTTTTATATTTTGGTAAGGTTTTAGAAAATTGTTGTAATTGTACAACATTGGGCCTATGTGGAAGCAGAATTTTTGCATTTGTCGTCACTTTGTCTCAACAGGTTTTTGAAATTTAAGCATAAACTTTCTGGGTTCATTGCAGATAATACATCTACACAACAATCTTATATTTTACAGTAATTTATTCATG
>MU204315.1:394632-412132 GCA_017309775.1 Paedocypris sp. Pulau Singkep
TTGTGGAGAAAGGCGGGTGCAAACACAAAGCGATCCAATCAATGTATAGCACTTATATTTTCGTCGACTAAATCTATACAGTAATTTAGTCAACTAAAACGTTGTGGTATTTAGTCGACTAAAATTAGACTAAAACTACAAAAAATTAAGATGACTAATTTGGGACTAAAACTAAAATTATTTTTAGTCAAAAGACTAAGACTAAGACTAAATTAAAAATCTTTGTCAAAATTAACACTGATATGTTTTACGCAATACGTATTAAATACAACATTTGTCAAATATCGCTGGTACACACTGTGTGTGTGTGCCCAGAATATGAATAATAGCAAAAGCAATTACATTTGATATTTAATTAAATTTTTTTTAAAGAATATGTAGAGATAGAATATATAGAGTAGCGGTCACTAAATGGCGGATCCGGACCCAGCAGCTGTCTCATACGGACCCGGAGCTGCAGACCAAATTGTTCTAGCGATACATTTAAATGTACTTGAGTACAGATACCTTACTGTAAACAGGACTCCATTACAAGTTACCAATTCAAGAAGACTTGAGCAAAAGTCGCTAAGTATCCAATTTAAAAAAAAAACTAACTGAATTAAGGTTCAGTTAAAAAGAAACTTATGAAACTTACTAACCCTTAATGTTAGTAGACGGGAGAAAACATTGGCCATTTGAATGCGATTTAGGGAATGAATATAGGCAGAATAGAGAGCGTTCGAGGTTGCAATGGAATTACAGACTGAGCTCGGTTTATTAGACGTAAATATCAGAACAGCAACGTTTTTCTCTGTGCAGCAGACAGAGCGTGATTGTGTTTGACTCCGGTGTTCTTCGTTTTGAACTGTTTTCTGTTTGCTCCGAAGCTTTTGCAGCTGCTGGTCTAGTTTTCAAGCACTAGCCAATAGCACAGCGATCTACTGGATTGCAAATTGTGTAGACTGGACTGCAATATGGTCTGTCTGTCCAAATAGTAATGAATGAGTTTAGTTTAATCTTACTTCTTATTGGTATTTTGTCTCTGTTAAGTGTCGTTTCTAATGTTTCTTTATTTCTGTTATTGATCTAATAAAAACTCATCATTAATAAAAACGTATGTCTGCCTCCAGAACCATTATTTAAAGAAATGGGCGTTTATATTTACGTGAATACTTGAAATCTGCGATTATAAGCACCCCGCATGTTTTTGAGCCGCTAAATTGGAAAAAAACGGGTGCTTATATTCGCGTAAATGCGGTACATTTCAATGCAGTGAGTTTTCATATATGCACTTCCTGATGTTGGTGTATGGTTACCACTTTTAATACTGAAAAATAAAGGACGCAATGTGCAGCGCCTAGGGGGCGGGGCTACATGAGCATCTCTTTACATACAGTGATCACAACTTAACATATGAGACAATAAAAATATTTTTTTAATTAAAATGCGGTCAGTTTTTCTCTTTTACAACTCAACAGACCTCTCTAATAAAAACTGTATTTTAATAGGGTGGCTAAAATATTTGTCATTTTTTTGCAGTAACAACATGGAACCAGCACATCCATAAAAAATCTAGTGAAGTTTTTGTATAGCCTATTTGTATTTTAAAAATAAAGAGTTGCAATTTACTATTTTATTTGACTTACACGTGGGTTTATGTTGTATATAATAATGTTTCATGTAATAAGGTAATGATTAAGTGTCTGACACTCTCTCACAACACTTAGCAGACAGTTAAAAGTAAAAAAAAAATCAATCAAACTAACGTTGACGTTGCTATTACCCAATCAAAAAAGGGAAAAGAGAATCTTCATGAGTTAAGGATGATTTGCATGAAATTCTTTAGGGACGGGTGGCCACCGGACATTGGTGCATGATAGTTTAAAGTAGTAATTCATCCCACAGATGGGCTATATCTGAGCAAGTCAGCAGCTGCGCTCTACTTTTTCCCGGTTACCCCCACCCATCCCAACCCCACCCCACCCCCGTCTGTTACTTTCATGTTTCCCAATTTTAGAAGCACTTTCAAAGCAATCCAATTACACAGTCAGTGTCTAGAGATGAAGCCTTTTTATCTACAGAATTAGAGTGAACTTCAAAGAACATGGAGGCTGTTTGAGAGTGTGGATGACCATCAATTTCGACTCGAGCCGTGATGATGGTTATAATAGTGAATACATAATGACAGCACGTTGGGTCTCTGTTGGAAAACGGCAAAAGCAGCAGACTTTTTAACGAAATCTAAAACAAAGCATTAGCATAAATGCTTGAGCCAAAAAAAGATACGAGTGTAAATATATGGTGCAACCGATCTATTTAACATTTTATCCTCGGAGTGGCTTGATTCCTGACTCATAGCGTATAATCTTCTTGCCTTTTTTTTGGATTACCCTTGATTGATATTCTAGACTAGGCATGTCAAACGCAATTGCACCAGGGGCCAAAATAAAACCGGGGACCGAAAACGATACATCTTTAACAAACACATAAATACTAGATTTTTTTTAATCCAAAAGGCGGGTAAAAATGTTCAGATGTGTTCAATGTTTAAAAATGTTTTTCTGCGTAAAATAATTCATCAAAATTTATCAAAAGTCAGAAATATAAACATGCTACACAATTTGCTAATTTATTAAATTATACAATTCATAATGCAGTTATTGTTATATAAAGTGGCATCGTGGCGAAGACATAACCAGCCGACTGAAGGCCTCTGGGGATGTGTGATCGGGCCAAGCCGTGCTGGGACGTCGGGACAGGTGCGAACAGTTTCGCTTTGTCCAGAAGGTTGGCACGCTGAGCCGCAGCAGACCAAGGGGCCGTAGTGGTGGGCATGAAATCTCCTGGGACTCGTAGCGATTGGCCGTAAACTTACGGCTGATGAAGATTGGAGGTCCTCTTTACGGGCCGTCCTGATGCCGAGCAGGACCCATGACAATTTGTCCAGCCAGTTGTTGTCCTTGAAACTGGTGCTGAGAGCCGCTTTCTGTACAATAACAGAATATATTTTATGAAGCTATATAAAACTATACATTTTAACTATAAAGAATAACACAAATTAAATATAGAATAAATATGTTAACTATCTTGAATCAAACTACAGAACCTTAAAATAAAAAAAAAAAACACAAACTAAAAACTGAAATATGACTTTTCTGGCCTTCCTTGATTAAGTTCTCGTACGAAATATGTTACATGAATACTGTAAAATTTAGAGAGATTGCATAACTTTATCTTTTGCTCGTTTTTCCTCATCTTCTTTTAACTTTTTCCTATGTTGTTGTGAACCTGACAGCTTTTGTGTTTTTTTTTCTCCATCTCTCACGAATCCCAATCGTTTGTTTTGCAAATCGGGGATCAAGTCATCGGATTTATCCCATATCCCTTCACCCAACCGATTTGTAAATGTAACTGTTACTCAAGACCTGAAGTCAAGAGTGTAAACAAATACACCTGGATTGTTTTGTATTACCTATGTTTTTATGCATTTGACACAATTTAGATAAAAAAAAAACATGTTGGCTTATTAGGAGTGTGACGATTAATCCTGTAATTGACGTGTACATCCTTAATAAATGAGTGATGCTTGAAGCCCCGCACCCACGCCCGTCCCAGACTTACGGTAGTTTAGCCCGGGCGGGGGCGGGGCTGCTCCCTTCTCGAGAGAGACACACTCACTCACTCACTCACACTGACACACGTGCGTTGCCTTTTGCGCTCATCCTCTCCGTCCTTTTTCACTTTTTTCGTTATCTGCCACGACACACAAACGGGTCGCCGTCACAAACGTATGATACTTTACAGAAAAACACATTGCGGCCGCGCATATTTTTTTTTTCCGAGCGCTCGTGGCACCCCCCACGTGACTTGAAAAAAATGCCGCTCTGGGCGACTGCCCCGTTCGCCCATGCCTAGAACCGCCACTGCATGGATCACTTGAGTCACTTTTTTGTATTTTGCTCATTTTATTGTATTTGTATCTTGTTTTTTTTCTTCTTCATTTCTTTGCTTTAATTCATATTTAATCTTTATCTATTTTTTGGTATTTCATTGTATTTTTACAAATGCACTTATCTTTTTATTGTGTCTTTCTCGTATGCAGCCCTCACCCTCCATGTTTAAATGCTGGATGATTGTGAAAATACATTTCATTCAATGTTGTACCGTGTATAATGTGTATATGACAATTGAAATTTAATTTGCTTGTCTGAGTATTAATACTTCTTCGTCCACAACTTCATCTAACAATATTATGTATTCATCAAACATCTGAAATAACATTTTATGAACTTTATAATATCATAAATTATGTTAAAGTTATATTATAACTTTATAGTAATGTTTTACTGCATGATTAAAATGATGCCAGATGTTTACAGATGACCATTCAATCATTGTAAATCACATGCATTCAGCGGAACTCATTGTGGAACAGACCAGGATTAATCTTAACCTGGCTGTTAGCCAGGTCCGGGGCAGACTAGCTTCTCAGAATAATTCTCCATGGTAACATGCCTTACCTGGCTTTATCCTACTTTCATGCAACCGAGTCAGGGCTAAATTGAGCCAGGATAAATGTAAAATCCCAGATTAATCTCTTATCTTGGTTTTGTGCAACAGCCCTCTGAATTGAGGAAATCCTGAAGCACCAACTCATAAAGGAAGGAGGATCAAAATACAAGATAAACAAGTTTTATTCTCTCTTGTTTCCAGTGTGTTGAACACTGAGTTGTACTTCTTTGAACTTGTATTTCCAGGCTAAAGAGAGTGTAGACGGTTGGCCAGCTACTGGAAACAGCCTTGAGGTTGGCCGACATGTCAGCACCAGCAGCAGCTCAGGATCATTGCTTCACAAAGTTATGTTTTCACTGGTGACTTCATGTGGACATATAATTGTGATCACATACAGTACAGTATGTAAATGTGCCCCATTGGACTGAAATTCAACAATGTTTGTGCAGACTAACAAAAGATGCAAATTTGTAAAATGGGTATTGCACATATGCGCAGACTTATAGATACGTTCAAATTGAATAAATATTTGTTTTGTTTTGTTTGTTGATGACTGAAATTTCTTCTAATCAGGGTGAAAAAAGGGTTGGGTTGGTTAACCTGGAAACATTGCAGAAACGTTCCGGTTTATTTTATGTTGGGTACATCTTTGAAGGAACGTTCCTTTTGGGTTACTTTATAACGTTGAGTAAAACGTTGCAGAAACGTTTTAGGCGGAATCAACAAACCATTTGTTTCAAATCAAATAACTTTTATTGTCACGTCACCATTGCTAGTTGGCTCTTTAAACACCTGCCAAAGAGAAAACAAAACAACTGTTATGTAACATGTTTTTATTACATTAATTACCAATATTTTAAAGGCTTGGAACAGATTAGGAAATTCAAAAACTGCTAAAAATCGGCTAATTAAATTTTCGCCTAGCAAAAAGGCACACGGAACGAATGTTGTAACTCGAGGTACCAATGTATACTTATGCGTTTGTGATTCAGATATTTTTAGGCCATCAGAGACTGCCCACCACTGGTTGTTAACACATTTTAACAACTTCATTCAGTATTGGTATCAACATGGCGTGGTGTGTGGTTAAAACATGGATGATTCTTTGTTTGGTAGTAATTATCTTGTTCTGTATAAGTGGTTTTTGGGGCAAACTGAAATGGGGAACTGTGCCCCTGAACAATCAGCAATATAACTCTCATTAAAACCACTAGTCAATCAAACCGGTCAATCAAAACTATAATAAATCAGTTGACTTGCACTCTTCATTTATTATTCATAAACCCCCTCAACTATGTTACATTGTTTGTGTTGCACCAGGGTAGCCTAGCGAAACGTCTCTTCTATATGGATGAAACCACAATAAACCTTCTTTGACTTCACTTATAGCTTGATGCAACCATACACTTTAAGCACGTAAAAATGTGAACCATATTTAAACTTGTTAGCTCTGAATTATTTCTATTTAACTAAAGTTCTCCGAAAATATGGCTTTGTATGTGTCAGTGGGCTTTTGCTGCCAGGAAACTCCAGTGATATTCCATGGGCGAGGGCCAATTTAAACTGATGGCTCACAATTCTCTGTGAAACTGCCAAATCTACCATCTGGTGCTCTACTGTCTTCTCGACAGGAAAACCCAACGACGGGGAGAGTTTTCTAGGCTCCAGGCAACCATCAAGCTTTCAATCAACCATCAGAGACACCAGTAGCCGCTGAGACCACCTGCCAGAACAGTTTGGATGAACATTAAATTCCAGCAAGGCTTTGGAACAAAGTGTGAGAACTAAAACATTTTCTGACACAAATGTGAACCTCATTTTGAAATGGAAAATGTTCATATTTTTTGGGAAACTAAGAATTTACATGGTTTTTTTTATTACACTACCGTTCAAAAGTTTGAGGTGACTTTGAGATGTCCTTATTTTTGAAAGAAAAGCACTGCTTATGTCAATGAAAATAATGATAAACTAATCAGAAATACACTCTGATTGCTAGTCTTGCTGTAAGTGTCTGGTTTTTAATATCTACATAAGTGTATAGAGGAACATTTCCAGCAACTGTCACTCCACTGTTTTAATGGTACAATGTGTTTGCTAATTGTGTCAGAAGGATAATGGATGATTGTAGAACCCTTGTTTGATCATTTTAGCACTGCGGGAAACTGTTTAGCTGGTTAAAAAAAAGCTATAAAACTGACCTTCCATTGAGCAAGTAAAGAATCTATCAGGCAAAACAATACTTCACAATGATGATCATTGGGAAGCACCTGAAAACAATTTTGGCTGAAAAGGGCTGCAGCTGCGCTGAAAGAGTGCAAAGGCTCATGGGAGGTGACGCGCTGAGGCTTCTGGAAAATGAAGTTCTGATCACTACAATAGATTATTTTCTCGTTTATTCAAGTAAAACTGACATCGAAGTGAGACGAGTCACAAATTAGGCTTGTTGAAAGAAAAAAAAGAGAAGTACTACATAAAGTTTACTTAACAAATATATATATATATATATATATATATATTTAATACTTATTTTATTTACCTAAAATATGCAAAACTGATGATGCATTTCACTCTTTCTATTTTCGTCAATTGCATGCAGTGATAACCAGATAACCAACATAATATTGATCATACAAATTATGATGCCATAAATTGCCAGTCAAGTAAATTTGTAACTGTCAATAGTATAAAAAAATCCATTAAGCACAGTCAATAAACACTATTTATAGACAAAGACAAGTCTTTCAGTAACTTGCAAAGAATGGTAGAATCATTTTGGGATCAAGTTCAACTCAACATCAGAGTTCTTCATTATGATTAAATTCACTGTGTTCATTTTCGCTAGAAAAACTCAAATTTTGTATTACATGTTTCAATGCAGAACATGGCATAACATGTAGAATAAAAACCATACTTATTGAAAGTGTCCAGTCAATTATTGTCTAGAACAAGGGAAGGACGCAAGGTTCTTTCCCTTCATGTCGCTGGTGAGACTCACATCATCTGAATGAGTTTTACTGCAGTAATCAGCTGGTTTTCTCTCATATTTCTGCTCTACTGCAGTGAGAGTGAATCGTTTCAATAGTAATGCAATACACGTGTATTAGACACATTCGATTAAACTCACATGTGCAACTAATGACAGTTTGAAATAATTGGTTTTATTTTACAAACACGTTATATTAAAGTTTAACTCGTTCGCTATAATATCACAAACGATCTTGTAGTGTGACTTGTCGTGGTGGGCGGTGCAATGGCGGAGATCCGCTCAGAGGGAGGAGTCACCGCTTGAGCCACCGTCAATTGAAACTTGAGCTGCTCATGCCGGCACAAAAATCGGGACGCTCGGGACCTTTAAAAAAATTTTGATTCCACACTGTAGCAAAGATGCCGCCAAATTCTCGCAATATCACGAGCTGATATCTCGCGAGAAGCATTGGATCTTGTCACACCCCTAACATTTACACATGAAAAACATAATGGCTACATGTTTGGCTAAAGACAAGAAACTAAGAGTTCTGCAGCAATGGGGAAAAAGGAAGATGAGTAACCTCTCCAGCCACCAAGCAAATTGGTTTGATGTATGTCCATGCCATTCCTTAAACTAATAAACCACCCAGCCCGGCAATTACTGTGATCCATGAGCAGCAGAGGCTTCAGTCCGGCCTGTGTCGCAAACCGAAATCTTCCTAGCAACAGACTTCAACTGTCTTCTTCATGATGCAAACTGTTCCATAATTGTTTCCACCACTCAACAAAGAAAATGCTGTAAGAAAATGCAATTACGTGTACTTAAATATAGCTTGCATTTTTGTCTATATATAGCTTGTGAATGATGACAAAGAATTCTGTTAACTTGAGCTGTTATGAAGGAAATTGTACACAATGTATTTTTACGTTGTATTAATTAGATGCTTTTCTGCTGTAAAGAGTGGTGTAAAAAGTACCTGAAAACCACTTGAGCCTTATTGTAAAAATTACTCCATTACAAGTACCAAGTCATCAATTTCAAGAATACTTGAGTAAAAGTCATTATCCAATTTCAAAATAAACTTTTTAGCAATTTTATATATAAGTATTTTACTCGAAGCCTGAATTTAGGCAAAAAAAAACAAACTCCAAGATATGTGAAAAACAAGAAACTCTATTTGTTGGATTTTAAGTCCTAATTTATATGAAATTTAGCGTCTCAATGTCAAAATGACAGAACAAAATAGATTTAAGACCAAAAAGTCAGTCGCAGTCAAACTAAAATGTGCCAAAAAGTGCAACCACTAGTTCATGCTGACATGTTTTAGCTGACAAATATCTTCCAGTATCTTCAGTATCCTGCAGATGGCGATATCACCTTGTCCGCCCAAGAAATTAACCGCAGTAGAAAACTGTATCACAATGTAACGCGTACCGGTAAGTGTCCATTCAAATTTAGTGGAGTAAAGAGTACAGATACTCAATCACAAATGTAGTCAAGTAAAGAGTATAAGTTGCTTATACAGTATGTTTGATGCTCAGTACAAGCACAAAGTAGCCAAAATATCAAGTAAAGTTTGATTCCTCAAGTACTTGTGTTATTTACATACTCAAGTGTTTTTTAAGACTTGACAGGTATAGAAAATCAGTTCGATTTGATTTGCAAAATAAATAGTTAAAAGTATTCAAACCAACCAAATCAACAACACAAGAAAGAACAAAATATATTGGTATTTCGTAAACAATTATTTAAAAAAAAAATTCTAAAAAACAATTTGTTTACCTATGAATCAATGTATGCCCAAATGCTAATTTTTTTTTTCATCCAGCTAGACAAGAAAAAGCCCAGTTAGGCAAATTGAAGCGCATTTGAGGCAATTCAAAGGATGGGAGAGAAGCGTTTTAAAGCACAGCGCTCTCTTCCTTAGCACTCATTTAGAGTGCTTGAGTAAATACTGAACAAATGGCCCATATTTGTCAAAGCACAATCCTTAAAAATGATCATCAAGGTGAAAATAAAAAATAACATAATTGAAGACAAATGGCAACACTAAATTGAAAACATGTTTTTGGTCAAATACAGACAGACTGAACAGCAGTAGCCGCAGCAGCAGCAATAAAATCCTGATCACATCCATGGCACTCGATCACACGTCTGTCTTGTTCTATTCACTTGCCACCATATTTCCTGAGCATTGTTCAACACTGAGCAGATGGAAGCTATAATTACTTCAATTGCAGTGCATGTTAGAGCAAGACGTGCATCTCAACATCGACATCGCATCGAGTCCGGGATCAATTATTTCTGCAAAACAGACGCTCTTTGGTGACAATAAATGCCGTAAAACAACAGTTGTTAAAATATTCTTGTTCAAGGAAATCAATTCCTCATTCTCTTTCATAAGTGCAAACACCAATATACAGTGGTACCCCGACGTACAAAATTAATTAATTTCATGCCACAATTATTTCTAATTATAACTACCATATTTACGCGGATATAAGCACCCCGCGAATATAAGCACCCCCCTGATTTTTCAATCATAATTTATTTTTATTGATTTTTATTTTTTTTTATTATTATTACAGGACTTTTAACTCAAACCGATCTGGCCATCATACCTGGAGGGTTAACAAAGATGCTTCAACCATTGGATATGTCAATAAACAAGCCGCTTAAAGACCATCTGCGTCGGTTTTACAACAACTGGATGGCCGTAGCTAATCACAAGATGACAAAAGCTGGCAATATCAAGAAGCCAAACTTGGACACAATCTGCCAGTGGATCTTAGGGTGTAGTGACATTGCTCGATCCGTGCTTCGGTACAATTGTCCCCCGTCTCTACTCCCCCGCACTCTCATTAGGTTTTGACAATCGCACTTCATTACGCTTACGTTGCGATAATAAGTAATACTAGTAGTTGCCGGTAGATGGTGTAGGTTTTCATCATACTTTGTCACTGATATAATGTTGGAAAAGTTAGTAAAAATACGAACAAAATCAAAACAGGTTTGTGCGTTTTCTTGCAATCCAAAAGAGTTCAAATGTACATGTTATTACGCATATAGATGGGGACAAAACATTCATTATTATGGTGCAACGGTTTCAATATAAACAGGAAGTGTGATGAAGCACTAGCGCGATCCATGATGCAATGGCTGTTTATTTAAAGAAGCAGTTGGTAGAAACAATGTCCAGCATTCCAAAGTTAGGGGGTCAGGCTTAGCGTCGTCGTAAACAGGCGTGAGGGTCCGAGGCAGGCAGCGGGCATCAAGGTCCAGAAAGCAGGCAGGAAGGTCAGGGCTACAAGCAGGCAAGCGGGAAAACGGTCCAAAGCAAAGGTCGGGTAACACAGGTAAAAGTGATCCAGAAGCGCTCGGTATGTCAGACTAGGCAGAACAATACTTCGCACTGATCCTCACTTCGGCTTGCCTTAAATATGGTGGTTTAACAGGATGCAGCTGTGTTGTTTGGGTGCCGGGTGAGGACTTCCGGGAAAAGGTGCAAAGCCTTCTGGGAGATGTAGTCTCTCTCAGTCGCGGTCATGACAGGAAGAGCGGCGCTTTCACTGAAGCAGTGGATTCTGTCGTTCTGGTGAGTTTGTGGCTTATCATTTCAAATTGTTCACAGCCTCGCAAAATCACTTGTTTAATAAATCGATCGCTTTTGTTGCACATAAACGTGCTGCTCGTGTGAGGAGGCACGCGCATTTTCCCGTTTTGGAGCGCCTGGAACGTGACGTCACGTCCCCTCATCCGCGCTTTCATTTCTTTTATTCGCATGTGTCAAGACAAGTTTAAAACACGTCACCTGAAACATCTATGCATGTTCCTCGTTCGCACCGTTCACTTTGGATAAAAAATAATTAAATGGATTAAAAGTATTAGGAAGGACGAATGTTTTAATTTGCCGGTGTCAAGAAAAAACGTTTTTAAAAACTTTTTCGCATCGTTCACTTTAACGCTTCTGTACTTGAAAATTGATAATAAATAATATAAGGAAAGACTACATGTTTCCATTTATTTGTGATTGCTCCTTAAGAACGGCTTGCCTCATTACATTACTCGCGCCGTCATTACACTCCGGACTTGAAATATCAAAAAATGAGCGCCTTAAAATACGCACATTTTTGAATCGCCGATTATAAGCACCCTTTAAGTTTTTAAGTTTCGAAATTTTGAAAATAGGGGGTGCTTATTTTTGCGTAAATACGGTATATACTATTATAATTTGTATAATCAATTATTATTGTTATAAGCACCCCCAAAGTCTTTGAGCGTCAAAAATGAAAAAGATGTGCTTATATTCGCGTACACACGGTAGTTGTGATGCTTTGGTGCAGATGAGATTCGGTTCCAGGCTTAACCTTATGCAGCCTTCCTATACGTTAATATTAGTTATTGAACATGTTATTATTACAGTTATAAATATGCCTCGTTAAAGAGATGTGTTTTAAATCTAGATTTAAACTATTGGATTTTATATTATACGTAAAAAAGTAACTGTTTTATAGTCACAAGTTCATCACACATTCTATGACCTACTGACTTCAACAAGCTTGACAGATTAAACACACTAATCTGGGACAAGCTTGACTGGTTCGAAGAAAGGTACTGACAAAGACAAATTTGGGGTATGGGGGCGTAACACCTTTGTCTTGCTTTATGACACTTACCATTGACAAAAAGAATCAGAACAGAGTTTGAGTTGACAACCTCAATCTTGGAAAAGATGGCCTTTGTTAGGCCCAATCCCAATACCTGATGCAGCTATTGATCATTTCACATGTTCATTTTACATTAAAAATAAATACAGTAATTTTGTGAATATGAGCACCCCCCTGATTTTTCAGGCATATACAGATAATATAAACTCTGTTAAAATACTTAATTTTCTTCTTTTACCAAACCTAACTTCTGACTCGTATCACTTCGATGTTATTTTTACTTGAATAAAAGATTAGAAGAAAATCTATTTTAGTGATCGGAACTCCTCCTTCCAGAAATCTTTGCACTCCAGTCAGCGCAGCTTAAGTTGCCATTTTCAGACAAAATCTTTATCAGATGACAACGATGACAACTTTCCTATTCTTTGTGATTGCTCTTGACTCGAAATGTGTATTTTCGCACATATTTGAAATATGCAGATATGTATAAGAACCCCCCAAGTTTCTACAGTTGGAATAAAAGGGGTGCTTATATTTGGGTAAATAAGGTGTGTTGGAGACTCCTGATGTCCGAAAAAGGGAGGAAAAACAGACCAATCAGACTACTTGGAGTAAATCTGCATCAGGTTCCGGAACCATTCAAAGTCCTTTTCCTGCTGGTAATACTAATAAAAAAAATCTTTTTTCTTCTTAATAAAATGGAAAAAAGCCAATACCTTTTATTAAAAAGTTCATTTAATAAATAGATTTTTTATAAAGAGCTTTTCACAACATCCTAGAAAAATGCCAGAACAAGATTGGGCCAAGCACTGAACCTTGTTTGCCTCAATATTTGGCGGTAGAGAATCTATATCTGTGTGTTTACTTTAATATGTTGAAAAACGTCACACAAAAAAGTGTGTTCACAGGCACATTGGCAGTCATGCGAGCCGTGGAAAAGATTCTTCCAACTAATCCCTGCAAAATCACAATAGAAGTCAAGGCCACAGGCGTGGAGGCAGCGGTCCGTGTGAACAACTGTTAAAACAACACCGACCTTCCTGCACTCAAAAAAGAACAGACAAGAAGAAATATCCATCTATCTGTCTATCTATCTGTGTGATTCTAATTATCCACAAATCTGTCTGTCTGTCTGTCTTCTATTTATTCTATTTATCCACATTATCTATCTATTCCTCAATCCATCCATCCAACTATCATGAAATCTATCTATCCATCCATCAAATCATCCATCTCCGTACCTATCCATTCATCCTTCCATCCATTTCACATTATGATTTACAAATGTTTTATCGAGGTGGATTCATTTGATATCAGTGGCAATGTCGGCGTGGTCACGTTTACCAGCTCACTTTCGGCTGTTGAAAGCACAAGGTTAATAACGCATAAAGGAGAAACTGCGTACACTGTTTGTGACGAGCAATAGTCTTAAATCCAGTAAAACGTCGCTCAGACACGACACGTCCAGTGCCAAAAAAAGTGTGCTTAATTAGTGGGCATGTTCCGGTCTGACGGGCCGGGCCGTGACCTTCCGAGGGGAATAATGAGCCAGGCAATGTTTGGGGCATCGAGCTGTGGCATCTATACAGGAGCGAAGTGCTGATTGCCGCTTCAGACGTGCTAAACTGACAGATTCCTGTGACCGGACAGTGAACCGTACATTTGGCGCAGGAGAGCTGACATATTTGCTGCCGTGTTGGGCTTGGTCAAATCCCTTGTTTTGTGTCCCTTTTGTCTCCTCTTTGTGATGCTAGATGAGACTGGTCAGCTTTCTCTTTGTTCTCCAACCAAATGGAAGCTTCTGAAAAGCAGAGTGCAGAGGCCAGAAAAACCCTACATGTTTTTATCAGCATGATATGACACCGTCGGCGAGTTTAACAAGAGAACGTTGCTCAGTGCGTGTAACACATGCACATTTCTAAACAAGTGCGGTAAATGAATCGCACTGAATTCATTTGGACAGCATTAATCGTTTATTTGCAATGCACAGCGTTTGATTGTTTTTATTATTATTATTATTGTTGTTGTTATTGTTACGCCAGACCTTTTTGTTCCCCTCTCAGAACAAGACCTTTATTGTAACACATTCAGAAAAAAAACATGTTTTTTTCTGGGAGATGACAAAAACAAGGAAGCCAAATCGTGATATCTGAAGTTCTTTTGCACAATTAACTGTAGCTCCACATTTTAGATCTTAAATATAACAATGGAATAAGATTCATACTTAGTAAATCCTTTGCATCACTTCCATCTGGTGGCCAATAATTGTACATTATTGCACTGATCATACACTTCAGTGATGTCATCACTATACATAGTATAGTACAGTAATTACAGGACATTACTTGCTTATATAAGCAAAGAAAATCAAATGGATAACAATATACATTTTTGCTTTTATTTATTAGTTTTTCTCAATAACAACTATATCAATTTTAACAAAACATAATTTTGACCAAAAATTTCACATTGTTTTTCTATTATACTTCATATTTCTTTAAACGTTATAGTTAAATGATATTAAGACATGTATTTACTTTGAAAATAAAGTGTTTACAAATAAAAATTGTTTGATACAGAGTGAGTGTATCCGCCACATGTTTAAGCAGGTTCATAAAGGTAAATTAATAAAATTAATAACAAAAAAAACCCCAAAAAGGTGAATGCAATGAGCTTTTTTTTTTTTTTTTTTTTTTTTAACCCCAATTTTTCCCAATTCACATTTTCCAGTTTCACGTGCACTTGTTGTCTTGTATCATAGCGTCCTCTTGTGGTCAACCAGCATAAAATGATCCAGAAATGAAAATGTGCACTTAAACGTCCACTAGCGGCACAGGTGCAAACATTAAGTTAAGTAACTTACTAGCGGCATCTTTATATTAGTGAGGCTGTACATTTTCTCAGCCTCACCTTTCAATCTCTCTCTCTCCTCCCTCCTCCCTCTCTCTCCCACTCTCACATTTCTCATCATGTCTCATAAAACATTTAGAATTCATTTAAAAAACGAGAGCAGGTTATACTGAGACAATTGAATCTTATCTTTCCAATAAAACGTACATTTTTATCATCATCATTATCATCATTCATCATCATCATCATTATCATCATCATCATATTTTTAATTGACTAAAGACTCTGACAACAGTCATAAATCAGACGTGAAAAAAAGTGTCCTTTTTTGGAAATAGCAGTACAGTTCGGAGAGATAGAGTGCCATCGATAATGATGCTCGGAATGTAAATGTGAAATTTTAGCTATTAAAAAATAAAATCTAAAACAAACAGTAGCTGCAGAATCGTCTGTCTGTGTGCAATGCTAGTTGTTGGCAACTAGATGGTGGTAGGGCCTGCAAGACCTGCAAGAGTCAGTCTCTCTCTCTCTCTCTCTCTCTCTCTCTCTCTGTCTATCTCGGATTTTTATTTATTGGCATTGTTATTGCTGTATTTTTGTTATTATTATTGTTATTATTATTGTTATTAGTATTAATTTTAATAATAATAATAATACTATTATTATTATATTAATGTTCACATATAATGTAACACATATAAATGTCAGAAACCAAAAAGTTCCCCAAAACAGTGTGTGTGTGTGTGTGTGTGCGTGTGTGTGCGTGTGTGTGTGTGTGTGCGTGTGTGTGTGTGTGTGTGTCTGTGTGAGTTTGAGAAAGCGGTGTATTATGTCTCATTGTTGCAAAAAAGCAAATTGTCTGAAGGCTCAAATTGACCCAAACATTAGCATTGTCACAAGAACATGTGGGCGTTACAAATGTATCAGCTGAACCATTTTTGTGTATATGTAGATTGCACTAACTAAGACAAGCAGGTGCAGTTTCATAGTGAAAAAATACTTTCAAGATCAACTTTTAACATGGGTCAATTGACCCGAACAGTATCTTTGTAACAAACATGCA
Organism: Paedocypris sp. Pulau Singkep; assembly: GCA_017309775.1. Lineage (NCBI taxonomy): Eukaryota > Metazoa > Chordata > Actinopteri > Cypriniformes > Paedocypris > Paedocypris sp. Pulau Singkep. The sequence goes on from MU204315.1 coordinate 410,675, forward strand.
TGGTGTTAAACATATGTGAACTGAACTGTTACGTTTTTTATATGATTATTACACCAAAAAAGTCAAGCAGAGAAGTTTCAAAGTAAAGCCAAAATACTTTTAAGTATTTTTTGTTTATATTTTTAAACTGAGAATGGGTCTACTTGACTCGAACGTAACAGGGTTAAAGGCTAGCGCAAACACAAATCCAAAGACGGATCGCTGGGTGGAGCTGTTACTTCAATCTGTCACGATTTACGCCTAATGAGATTAGCTCATCCTTGCTCAGACAAGAACAGTAGTTCCACGGGATAAGCGCGTAATAGCGCACGGCATGGCAGCAGTGCGTGGGGAGCTTCACGTGCACTTCTACTCCTCGAACATTTAGACAACATTGTCATAAAGCGACTGTCTCACCCTCACTGGATCTGTTTTGAAAAACTTTTATTTCATCGCGAGCACCAGAAGCGCGTTTGTCAATATGCGTTTGTCTACTCACTGACGGACACACAGACGCCACAACCCGAACCCTTTGTCATTCGGACTGGACGTGTTATAAACAAAGTAATAGGTAAGTACAACCTCTTCACTTCTGTTTAATAAGAATCGGCTCTTGGAGCGGCTCAAAGTGGCGCGTGCGAGCCAATCACAGCTCACGACGATTCGCTGAGGACTGTTAGATTCGCGAGTGTCTCGTTTCCACGCAACGAACTTTTTTCACGTGCGATTTCGCGTCGTTGTCAAGATGAAACGGCCCGATATCACAATTTAATGTAATCGTTGCGTAACGGTCTCTGTGCGCGTGGTGGTCTTTAACTTGCGGTTGAACAGTCTTATTTACGTGATGATGTATACGATGTGTTAATTTTTAGTGATGATTAATGAGTAGAGCAGGAGAAGTGGTAGGTGTTGGTGAGCGTGGAGTGAGTTATTGTTTGCGGATGAGGGGTCGTTCTTTTGCGCGTCCATGGTTACGGAGGGTCTTCAGAGCGCTTTGTGTCTCTCCTCCCGCTCCCATTGAGATGAAACAACAGTCGGCGGCTCCTCCCCGCACCACACAGCGCTTGAGGATATGCGTTTGCGCCCCCCCCCCCCGTACTGTTTACCGTTTTCCTCGGATCATTATGATGTTGCGCTACACCGAGGTTACCGCGCTTTGATTGTCCCGTTATTTTGCGGCACGTTATAATCTGATAATAAGATTAGGGTGTGGCTCGAGCCCCCTGGACATTAAGAAATGTAGATGACAAGTGACGTTTATACACATTTAGAAATGTAAGGAATTGTTTAAAGTTTGAAAATTTGTTTTCTTTCTTTCTTTGTTTCGTTCTTTGTTTCTTTCTTTCTCTCTTCCTTTCTTTCTCTGTTTTTCTTTAATGTTTCTTGTTTGTATGTCTGTTTGTTTTTTTTATTTCCAATTTTTTTCTTCATTCCTTTCTCTGTTTTTATTCCTTCCTTCCATCCTTCATTGCTTCCTTT
>MU204315.1:419751-435323 GCA_017309775.1 Paedocypris sp. Pulau Singkep
TCACATAAGATGCCGCAAGAAGGGCAGGAGTGGGCGCTGTTTTGTTTCGCTCAGTCATTTGTTCTGGGGCAATGCTGGCAGATCCGCGCCCCTTACCTCGTTGGCTCCGCCTCCGAGGGCGGGATCTGTCGCATTAGCCGCAGTTGTCACTGCGTTGTTCTATTGGCTTCAAACTTCTGTCGGGAAACGTTGTTACCCCCTATGTGACATCTCGTTCCCTTATCTCAGGGAACAAGGGTTTCATTCGAAACCTGGAGAGTTTTCTTCAGTATTACTTAATACTTAATAAACCGTAAACAGCTTTCACTTTAGAAGAGGACACAGAAAACCTTAACTAACTATTAACTAAATACGAACTAGCTTCTGAATTCTTCAGCAGCTTGTTTATAAGCTCATTCATTAGATGTTCATCATTAACAAACGTGTTTCTAAGTACATGTCATGCCTTACTCGTACTTTGTTAATGCAATTAATAAAGTTCTTTCTCATGCTTAGTTAATGCTAAATAAGGTATAGTTATTATAAAGTGCTAACAAGATAATGAGTAAAATACAAAAAGTGATCCAGATAGTGTTTTGTAAATCAATCGTAATTGTACGAATAATGAACAATTATTTAATTTATTATTTTGTTGTTTTTTTTAGTGGTGCTTCTTTGCCCACTGCAGTTCACGGACAAGTTTTGTACAATAAATATGCTCACTTATTAAAACTTTTGATTAAAGTGTGCACTACTTATTTTTTTTTTTAAGGAAACACACATCGATGTTCCATATGATTTATTTATTGAACGTCAACAGTTGAAATATAATCAAACAGTCAATTCATTCTTATTTAAAAAGCCACTTGCACATTTGTGATCAGAATATATTTTTTTCATATTGTCTTATTTACAAAGACAATTAGCAGTTCTCTTCTAAATAGAATAGAGTATTTACTCGAGTATAAGATGAAACGATTATATGTCCTGAATTTTGATTATTTTCCGATTAATCGCCCAGGTCTACAGCGACGCTATTTTCTCTGGTTCCTTTCTCCTATTCGGATTTGCCATGGTGTCTGCTGTTTTTCAAACCTCTCTACACCAACTCAAATGCCACACACTTCATTCAAGTCCTAATTCTAGGGTCCCGGTATCTTTCACAATAAACAGTGACATTTTGGGAAACGCTTACCAAATTAGCCTCAAGCCAGCAGAATGTTTCCTGATGCTTTATTCAGATGTAATGATGTATGTTTTAGCTGGCCTTGGTTATTAAATGCTCCGTCTACCAGCCTTGAGATGTTTAGGATATCGGCCCGTCTAAAAATACTGGAGAATTCAGCTCAGGTGGCAATTATTGGCTTTTGAGCTCTCCATGTATGGAATCTCTCAAGTTTCCCCAAACTTTCTGAATGTTTTTTTTTTTTTTACCAGTGAAGTCCATTATAATGAGTGTATGTAATGAGGACAATGACTAGGGAAATCATTTTTTTTTACCATTTTTTCCCCAAACATAGAAAAGATTTTTCTAACACATTTTTAAATTCAATGTTCGGTTTATCAGAATTTCCCACATCTCTCACTTTTTCACATTTGTCAGAAATAGCGGTTGGATTTTTAAAAGATGAGTGGGAAAAGGAAAAAATAGCTACATTTTGTTTGTAAATTGTTTTATTAAGGCATAGTATAATATTTCTATTAATATTTAAATGTAAATGTAAGCGTCCAAATTTCAAGTCAGGAACAATCGCAAATAAATGGAAATGCTTCGTACGTTTCTACATTGTATCCTTTTTTGTTTTTTTTTTTTAAATTGGTTCCTCAGGCAGACGTGCATATATGCTTTTATTGGCTCAATAACAAAAATAATGAAACATTAGCCAAGCAACGACACTAGGCAGTGGCTAAATAAAGTGTTAGAAATAGTAATAAACTAAATGCTATAATTAATATTAGAACAAAGAGAGACGACAAACCGAGTAGCAGGAGTAGGCTAACTACTAGATCAGGACAAAATGTGATATCAAAATTATTTGGGCTGTTAAACAATTAGTTATTTTTAACTAATTAATCACACTTTCCTGACCAAATTAATTGCAGTTCATCACTTAAATTAATCACGATTAATCAATTAAATGACTGAAGCTTGTAATATCGGATATTGAGGTGTAATTTGTCCATTAATGTAAAATTACACTAACACTCAGCATTTAACACTTGTTTAAATACCATAATATAATTTAGTATATTTGTTCATTTTGCAATATATTTTCTTTGTTTTTTAACAATCCGAGGTCGAGTCGCACCTTTATCACAATAAAACACACAAAAAACGTCAATTTTGGTCTTATGTACATATAAGTGTTATATATCAATTTAAAGTTAGAAGTACCTGTTTTAAAAGTAATAATAATTATAAAACTAAAGCGTGAAGCACGTTTTGCCTTCTTTTTGTCAGCTGAAAGCGAACTGTAACTTAATAAATACTTATCACTCTAACCTGAAACATGTCTACATGAAGCTTAGAATGTCTGTTTTTAAATGTAAGTGTAAGTATGTACAGTATTGTCTAGGGATGCACCGAATATTCAGCCACTGAAAATCTTGGGTCGAAACACTTTTGTCACCGAAACAATCCGGCCGAAAGGTGATGACGCAAGCAGAATAATGAAATTACATTGCAGAATCTAGCAGTCCACCTTAACTGTAACAGCCGCAGCAGCCGCGCAAACTTACCGCGACAGGTGCGCGAACCTGAATGAATGTAACTGCCCGATAAATGAACGCTGCGCGATCTCGGGATATCGGCTGAATAGAGAACATTCAAGGTTGCAATGGAATTAATAACGATTGCAGTTACATATTGCATTCGAAGTTATCGGAAACAAATAGAGACAACAAGAGAGAGAGAGAGAGAGAGAGAGAGTTCATGGAGAGAGAGAGATATGATCAGTTTTTTTTCGAGTCAAGATGTAAAAGGAAGTTAAGTTTTTAAAGCTAAGCACTTTATTTGAACATGTATATACTCGCTTATATTTAAAAGTATCAAAGCTTTTATGACATAAGTTAGATAACATTGTAAATATATGCAATTTATTATATTTTATAAATAATATTTAATTTTACGCAACAAGTGTGTGAAGATCATTTATTTTTACAACATTTCAGCAGGCCAGTAGGCATGTATATTATTGTTTATGTATTGTTTTATGTAAAATTTTAGTTTGAGTTATATTTTATTATCTTGATTGTTGCAATATGCTTAATAAATATTTGCATGATTTATAACAAATTTTGTTTCATTTATTCATTCATTTGAAACTTTATTATTAATTAATGCATTTGCAATGTCTTGATATTAGTAAAGTTAGTACACCATCATAGCATTAAATGCAATGGTACTACTAACAATTGCCATAATTTATTTCGTTGTTTTCAGCCAGGTTTTCCTCTTTTTTCGGTTTTCGGTTTCGGCAAAGAATTTTCATTTCGGTACATCACTAGTACTGTCTGTTCATCTAATCCGTATGAATCTAAAGCAGCCGCTTTTTGATCTGAAATTTGATCCGACTGAGTATTCTGACAAGCTTAAAGAAAATAATTAAAAATTATTTGCAATTGAAAATGAACTGCTTCTGTAAAGCTTGGTGAGCAGGAAAAAGCAGGTCGAGTCTCATATGCAGTTTCTGAAGATGAGTTTCAATAAGTCCATTTGACAAAGACGAGGTCATGGGAAGGCGAACATTCAAAACACTGCGGACAGAGACAAGATCGAACAGATTCAAACCAGATAATCCAAACAGAGACAAGAAACTAAGAAACCAGGAAACAGGGAAAACGCGGGTTATGCCGGGTTCAGACTGCACGATTTTCACAGTAGTCGGGTCACAGATCATTTCACATTGCATGACTCTCTGGGCCAGCGATCGGTCACTGCTGTGTTCACACTGCGCGATTGATCGCAGTCAGAGGGTTTCACACTGCATGACTTCAACCTCCGACCGATCCGGAAACTGCGTCTCACAACCAAACACACGCGAGAGGTGCGGGAAATAACGCGAGAAGTGAGGGAAATTTCACAAAAAAAACGGGAGATTTTAGATTTTAGTATTAGTATTAAACATGGTAGCCCGAAAGAAGCTTGCTGTGCAAATGGCATGTGCGCTTATATGCAGTGAAAACAATAAAAAAAGATTGTGGAGAAGGAAATGGCTGGGGAGACGCGAGGAGCAAGGATTACAGCTCCGATAAAACATCATACAGACACGGGTGCGTGCTCCTGCCACATTTCAACTAATCTCCTCGAAACCGTGTTTGTTCATATTGTCTGTATCTTCGTAACTCCTCCCCGTAACTCCTCCCCTGCTCTCTCATTGGCTGTAGGTCATCGCCGACGTTATTTTCAATCAAAACACAGCGTGACTGAATTGCCGACAGGTCCAGGTCCATTCTCCAAATCGCGTCTTTGATCATTCACACTGTGTGATTGTCATTCGCGGGAGCGAGCAGCGATTTGCCTGCGATTGTCGCCGATTTCTCAAAACCTGTCGGCGATTTAAAATCAGGGCTAAAATCGTGCAGTCTGAACCCGGCATTACACGATCAATGAACCTATGACTCGCGAGTCATATATGGCTCTTCTGGTGGCTGCATATGGCTCTTAGACAAAGCTTTAAAAATGCATAACGTAAAAAATGTAAAACGTTCTCCAGTATTTCAATCCATTAATTTCCTGGTTGCCGGCGCTGAAGCCAATCACAGCTGTCCTCCAGACAACAGTGTTTTCTATTGTATAATGCGCAACGCTGTCGTGACGTCAGGACGTTAACTTCCATGTCCTTCTTTTACAGTTTTTCTCAAATGCTAAAACACAAAAGCCAATCCCCTAAACCAACTCAAACACATTTTCCAAATCATATCATCATTCTCCAATACCTTAAACACATTTCACATGAAGACACAATTCACAAAACACAATTTCTGTTCTCATAATTCTAAACACATTTGTCCTTGCTAAAACATATGTTGTAAAAGAACTCCGCTCATAATCTCAAATGAAAGCTCATGTGATGCAAAATGCTTGACACAAACAAACAGAGAGCCGTCACTGAGGTTCCTGGCCACGGGGGGTAATATTACTCTTTGTGTGGCAATCAGAGGGTCTTGTTCACCAGCATGCTGAACCTAGAGGGTAACCTATGCCGGGGGTGGTGGGGTCAAGTGGGGTTCAGTATCTTGCCCAAGGTGGAACAAGCACTTGGTTGCAGAATCGGGATTCGAACCTGCAACCTTTCGGGTACAAGTCCATGTCTCCTACCACTGGACCACAACTCCCTTTTATGTGATCAGAACAAACAAAGTCAGAGTGGTTCACCACCAACAGTAACAACTTTTTAAACGTCTGTCTGCCACCCTACTCCCCTTTCCTGAACCGTATAGAGGAGTTCATTGTGGAGATGGAAGGTTTATGACAGACAACCATACACTAGAGAGAACCTCCTAAGGTCAATGGAGCTGGCCAGTGATGACATCCCAGTGTGTGTGTTGTGTGAATAACGTAAATAAAAGGACTTCACACCCTGATCATGTTTTCAAGAGTACTGTTGTGTGCATAAATTCTGTTTTTGCATTGAGTTTTTACAGTACATGCAGTATTTTCTATATACTCCTCATGTCAAACTCAAAAACCGAAATGCCTAATCCTCTGCAAAAATCTAAGATTTCTAACTTTTCATTACTTTCTTACCATTACATCTAATTTCTAAGAATATGCATGGCGGTTATGAATCAAGGAATATTCTCACCAACCGAGAATTGTGTTTTCATTGTTTTGCTGTAGTGTCCAATGATGTGAATTGTGTTTACATTTTTGAAAGCTTCGAGCTGCTCTTTTGGTGCGAAAGTTTGAGTTTTGAATCGAGAAGGTGTAGTTGTGTTTATGTAGCTTTAGAAACGGATGTTGTGTTTAGACATTGGGTAACATGCAGGGAACGTTTGGGAAATGTGTTTTAGCATGAATAGAATTTCGAACAGAATGTTTTTCATTTTACGCTTGCATTCTCAACTATCAAAACTTTTTTCAGTTGCGTTAGAGTCGCGTGCACGCGCAGTCCCTGTACAAACACCGGGCTTTGCGTGTTTGCGTGTGTTTATTAGACGTATTTCTTTTGCAGTTTTTCCCATGCGTGTTGTGGGGGATGAGTTACTCGCTTAACGTGGGGTAAAATAAGTTAAATGTTGTAAAATAGTTTAAATGGATGCCTTCCCGATTTTAAATGTATTTTATTTGTGTTTAATTTATTAGAAATGTATTTGTATATGGCTGAGTTTATTTGACCTGGGCGTTTCTGGTCTTGACCGCACGTTTGTTTTGTCAGAATTAAAAGTTGAAGCCACACGAGTATGAAGACATTTTACATATAAAACTGCATTATCAAAACGAGTTGAAAGACTTGTTGTCCTGCATTTCACATTGGTTTTACAGATATGCATAGATTTACTTGTATTTAGTTTTAAACAGGCATGGCTCTTCTGGACTTCATTTTTACCAATATGCCGTGTTTATGGCCCTCTCAGCCAAAAAGGTTCCTGACCCCTGACCTAGTGCCTGTCCTTAAACACTTGGTGCCTAAATGGCAGCAGCTGAACAATCATTGTGCGCTGTGGTCGTATAAAGCTGCAACTGGTGACACGCACAGCTCAGCAAAAATAACATTTAATGTTAATGTTAAACGCGTTAACAACTTTTAACGCGTTAACTATGACAGCCCTATTAAATATAGTGGTACCCTGACTTACAAATGTCCTTACTAACAAAAAAACGAGTAACGAAATGCATCGCTGCAAAAATTTCGTCCAGAGTTGCGAAAAAAATCCGCTATACGAAACGAGCGCGTCTTGGTCTTACAAGCAGGCATGAATGAGTGAGTCCAGAAGTGTTAAAAACAGTTGTTTAATTGTCATAGACATAAAATAAACAAAAAACAACAAAAGCACTAGTTAGTTTCTAGTTAGTCACGCGCTTTGTTGCTTCGTACTGGCTGTGAAGTCTTGCTGATTGAATAATTGATGTTAAGATTACCGATCCCGCTCGTAGCAGTGGTAACCCTAGAGTAGAGCCGTAACCATACACTATCACATACTCAGCACGGCCATCCAGTGTCATTGCTAAAGTCTCTGTTACATTAGGAGCCATGGCTGCCACGTGAACCCGTTTCCTGAGGTGTTAAGGTCAAACAATCTATACGTGTGTGTGTTTCTAGGGTTGCAGCTAACGATTATTTTCTTATCAATTAATCTATCGATTTTTTTTTTGTTTGTTTCTTTTCTTTTTTTTTTCTTCTTCTTTTTTTCCGATTAATCAACTAATCTATCGACTGATTTTTTTTGTTCGATTGAACGATTATTAGTTATTAATTATAATTATAAAAATTAAATAAACATGCTATTTGGTTTTCAATTAATAACACTGTGTTTTATTTTAAACACAAAGGAAATATGAAACATAATAATAATAATATTAATAATAATAATATTATGAGTATTTGTAGGGCGCTTTTCACAGTTTTAACTGTCTCAAAGCGCACGTGTAAATATGTAAGGGAAGTGTTTCTTTTTTTTCATTTGATTGTCTGGATTGTTGGTGTTAAGTAAATGGCTGCGGTTATGACAAGACAAAGACAAAGACCAAGACCAAGACATAGAGGCGCAAGCACATACCCGCAAACTGATTAAAGATACTCCCCCCGGTAAAGTGCATTTAAATTCAGCCAACAACAAAGTGACTTAAAAACTCAAGCTTATTTTGTACATAACCACATTTCTATCCGTTAACCACCGTTTCAATATCACTTACAAAAAATAAATTTAGGCCAAATTGAAACATAGAAATTACACAAAAAAATAGAAGGCCTTATATGTCCTTAACACCAATTCAGTGCAAAATGAATACAGTAAGATTGACTGTAAATATTAATGTGAAAAATAAAATGTCCATCCTAAAAACAATGTTATCACACAATTGTAATGCAATTTTTTTTTTAATTTAGCATGTCTACATGCTCAGGGGTGAGGCTTGTTCTTTTTTTTTTATTTACTTTTAAAATCAAGTTGTAAAATAATTTAAGGAAACACAGGTCTTCTATATGATTATTTAGTGAAAAAAATAATTACAACAACTGAAAATAAAGCACAGTGCCTGAATATTGTCTTTTTTACATGGAAAATGACCAGTTCAAATAAAGCAACTACTAGTATTTATAATAAGATATGAATAGTATATCCTGTGCAATGAATCAATGTAAACAACAGATTACAGTCATGAAAATTGAACTCTTAAACGCAATGTTTGAAAAAAAAAAAAAAAAAGCAAGCAATGCATTGACGTGCGTTTTTTTGCGTCAACGTATTTACACAATCAATGACTAGTTGTTGCACTACGTGTGTGTGTTTGTGTTTGTGTGTTTGGACTTATAAAGCAATCCAAACTAATTTCTATAAACTAGGGATGCACCGATACCACTGTTTTGGAAAACGAGTATGAGTACTTGCATTTCACTCGTCGATACTGATACAGAGTACTTAATAAAAGTATTATCTATAATAGAACTATTATCTAATTTATTTCAAAATTTCTGATAAATTTCTCATTTATATTAAAAAAGTAATTTAAACCGTTTTAGTCTAATTAATCTAATTATTATTAGCTTTCATTTAAATTAACAAATAAGGTTACTTTGGAATTCATTTAATTATTTAATTTAAAGTGAAAAGCATGTTGTATGCAATATATTACAGGATGAATATAATTTGTAATATATATTTTGTGATCTTATATTGGAGGAAGGGTTGAAAAATAGTTGAAAAAAAATAACAATATGGTAAGAAACAGTGTAAGCTAAAAGTGCTAGCAAAAGTGGTCACTTATAGATACTCGAGTACTCAAAAACTCAATACTCAAAAAAAAAAAAAGACTATTAGCTAAAAGTATCATCTCAACCTTTTAACTCAAGTAAAAGTACTGGTTTGATAGCAACGTGAAGTGTAAAAGTAATACAATGGGGGGAAAAAAACGTCATTTAAAATGTGTTGCCAGTTAATGATGTCACAGAAAAAATCAGATATTTTGAAAACGCTGTTACCGGTAAAATGCCGGAATGCAGTGCTTGTGTGAACTAGTGTTGCTACAATACTAGAAATAGAAACTTCGATTCAGGACACTTTTTTTTTTGTAAAAAATGTTTATTCCTGTATTTACGGAATACGGATTATATTTACTTTACAGTTAACTTTACTTTAATTTACAGTCATTTGGCAAACACTTTTATCCAAAGCGACTTACAAAGAGAGGAGCAAGTGAAGCAATTTGTCTAAAAAAGGCTACAGTAGGCTACATATCAATATCTTTAACAACACTAGTGTAAACAGTCTTTAGGGTTAAAGTCATTCCGGTAATTCTCAGTCAATTTACCGGCATTGCTGTGTGAAAGGGTCTATTGAGGCAACTGCCAAAAGTCTTGCCTGTATTGGGGTCGTCTTATGAGCCAAACCACCAGCGCTTTGGCAGCTTGTTGGCATCTTGGTCATTGATATTTTGTTTGATGTTCTTCAGTTCAGTGTGTCCTGTGGTGATTTGGCAGTAGACGTGTAGAGAGAAACAGTGACCGTCATTATCAGTGTCAGGAGATGCTACCGAGTCCTCCATCATCAACGACAGCCTGCAGATCTTGCTGATTTGCTGACACTTTAATCTACAGTTTGACACAAACAATGATGGTGTCTGTTCTATTGTAATAGATGGTGTAAAATTATATTACTATATTGTTTAAATACACAATCAGTGTTGGGTGAAACGCATTACAAAGTAACGCATTACGTACTGTAATTAAAATACTTTTTCACTAAAAAAGTAATGTAACAGATTACTGTTCATTTTTAGGTCATTTAATTACAGTTACTTACAATATACTTGCGTTACGTTGTAAGATAATTAAACTCGCTGAGTATCATTGTTTAATTTTATGAATTTATCTTCCTATGGCAAAAGTTTCGTTTTACGCTTTGAAATCGGTGTAGTGCTATACAGTTATTTGCAGAGATAACACAAAAGCACTAACACGGCTTGATTTAACTCCGACTGCAGAAAGTGTCTGAAGGTCTGAAGTAGGGCTGGGCGATTATGCCAAAAAACTGAATCTCGATTAATTCAACATTTGAACATTTTGAATATTTTATTTACTTTTTAAAATATCTTTTCCCTCATCATAGTTCACTGACAAGTTTTGTACTATAAATATGCTCACATTAAAAGTGAGAGATTTTTGAATGGAAAATAAGCAATTGTCTTCTAAATAAAATAACTCTTTTGTATAATAACAACAAGACATAATGTATATTAAGATATATCCTGTGCATCTTCTATAAACAAATATTCTAAATGTAAATTGAAAATCGGCTCCATGAGCGGAGCAGGGAAAATTAAAGGGAAAATTATCGAAATAATCAACCTGGAAAAATGTGAACGATTATAAGTTCTGAACTTCGATTTCGATTATTTTTCGATTAATTCCCCGGCCCAAGTCTGAAGCTTAATGAACGATTGCAGGCGACTTTGTGGAGGAGACGCTGCATCCTGCAGAATCTCCGTCTTTACGGTGCAGTTATTGTTGCGGAATATATTGTTTTTTAGGAATTTTCGTTTCTTACCTAAAAGACGCCTCTCCACAATGACTCATGACAAACAATGTGCAATAACCACTGCTGCATGAAAAGTGCAATACATGTGCATTTACTGTTATTTATGTTTCTTTCCTTTCAGGCCACTGTTATTCTCGATTATTTATATAGTTATGTTATTATATATAAAAGAGGGACAAGACAGAGTCGGACGACACTCAATTCCTTGCTGTCATTTGCAACTTGGCCAATACCAATTTCTGATTCTGATTCTACTAGTCTGCTGTAGTTAGTCTGAAAGTGTCAGGAAGTTCCCAGCTCTGGGAGAGAATTAAGGACTGAATACCAGGCTTCCCCCGATACTGTCCTGCCTTTGTACCCTCACCACAGGCCACAGCCCGCCTGCTGACACTAATCCAGTTTTGATAACATTCACGGACCCACGTCTGTGACCGCCCGCACTCCCGCCCCATGTCATCAAGACACAACAACACCGGGTCAAAGAGTACCTCAACACCATACTTGAGTATACTAAAAGTACAGATACCTTACTAAGGGTTCCTACGGGTGCTGGAAATCCTTAAAAATAATAATGAAAATAATTACACTAATAATAATAATAATAATAATAATAATAATAATAGTAATATTATTAATAATACATTTTAATTAATGGCGCATTTCTAAGCACTCAAAGACACCATGCAGACAATATACATGTACAAATTGTAAAATCAAATCGTAAAAATAGATATACCACTGAAATATAGAGATAAACAGGGTAAGAAAATAAAATCGTAAGTAATATGCGGTAAAAAGATGCGTTTTAAGAAGTGACTTAAAATGCTTGAGTTGTGTGTTTTCAAGGCCTTAAAAAAGCTTGAATTTTAAATAGTAGTTGAAAATGAGCTTAAAAATGTAGTTGTACTTATTTCACAACATTCAAATACAGTGGTACCCCGAATTAAAAAATTTATTTGTGCCGACCGCAGTTTTGCAAGGGAAAATTGCATAAACAGGGACGCAATTAATATTTTTTGGTAAATTCCTTTAAATTCAGACACTTCTTTTTATAATATGATAAAATATCACAATAACTGTAGTAAAAATGTGTTACATTAACATTAAAGTTGTTGAAAAAACGTCCAAATTAGAAAAAGGAGAAAAACACAATGAGTACTGTAGTACTAAGGTAAACAAGTAATAATCGTTTGTTCCCTCATTCGTGCATTTTGTTCATTTGCATTTCGTTCATTTGTTTTATATTTACTGCACAGAAACTAATATTGACTGTCGACTATTTAAAAGCACAACTTGGTTTTTTGTTTTTGTTTTTGCAAAATTTCTCATATTCATTTTGGTTAAAGGCTTATGCAGGCTTATAAAGACTTATGCAGATCTTTGAACAAATAACAAACGTATTTACCAAAACTGTGTGGTGCTGGCAATGCTTTAACCGTGAAAGTGCTCGAAAAGTGCTTGAATTTAACTTTTCTGAAACTGTAGGAACTGAATTTAAAAAAAAAAAACAGAAACTCTTGATTTAGGAGGTTTTTTGCCCTAAAATAGAAATGAAATGTAACACCTCAATGTTTTAAAATGGCAGAAAAAAATTGATAAAAAAGAACGAAAAGTCAGTCTCAGTCAAACTCAAATGTGTACAAAAGTCCCATCGCTAATTCACCCTGAGGTGACTTAGCTGACAAACAGCGTCCAGTTTCTTCAGAAACCTGCAGATGGTGATATCACCTTGTCCGCCCAAGAAATTAAAAAGATGCCGACTTGTCTTGTCACAATCACAATGTAACAAGTAAAAGTAAGTGCCCTGTAGTGTTTTCAATTGTAACACCGAGTTAAACCTTTCAAATGAAGAGCCAGGAGTGAGGTTTGCGAGTTTAATTCTCCTCAAATGATGGTAAAAACCGTAAAACATTTGCGTACTCTCAGTACATACATCAAACATAAAGTGCATCAAAAAAACGAGCACATAAATCTACAAATTCACGAACATACAAACATATGCATGCTAAACTAAAACATTTCCATCACTTACGGCGTTCCTCGCTCAATGCTTGATCGTGGATGGCTACAGATTTGCGTGATGGCAATGGCGTCCTTCTCGCGGATATCATTCTCCTCGTGCTGAACGAGAACCGCACGTGACGCGAAACGGATATAAACAATGAATAGCGCTGCTTTATCAAATATACATTAAACATTTTAACAGTAATCTATTAAATTAGAAAACAAAACAACAACTTAAACATGTGAAGAACTAAAGAGCCTCAAAGGCAACACATGCCCATTCAAATGTAGTGGATTAAAGATACAGATACTCAATCACAAATGTGGTCAAGTAGAGAGTAAAAGCTGATAATATTTTTTTATACGTCAAGTAGCCAAAATACTCAAGTAAAGAATATTTACTCAAGTACTTTACACCACAGCACAACACATACACACACTCGGACGCTCTGGTGTTTTATATCTTCACACATACACTACAGTTTAAAAGTTTGAGGTCAAATCTTGTTTCTTAGAAATTTCTCGCATGAAATAGCCTTAATTTCTAAGAACAAGGATAGACTGTGGAGTTTCACAGGAAAATTATCTATTTCTGGTCATTTTGAGCGTTTGATTGACTAAATTCTCAACCTGAAAGGAAGGTCAGCTTTAATTTACTTTACTTTACAGTCATTTGGCAGACGCTTTTATCCAAAGCGACTTACAAAAAGAGGAGCAAGTGAAGCAATTTGTCTACAAAAGGCAGACAAATATATATATATATATTTTTTTAATCAGTGTGAATGTGCTGGTGGAAGAGCACAGTTTTTAGTGCTTTTTTAAACGTTGAGAAGGTTGCAGACTTTCTCACAAAAATAGGAATAGGTGGGGTCCGGTGTGCGACAGCCACATGGTGGCCGGTCGCGGTTCGTGTCCTGGCCTCCAGTGGCACATCAACATGCTCGAGCTACTGGCCGTGCACCTCGGACTGAAGCGGTTGCTCAGACAAGTCCGAGGGAATCAGGTGGAAGTCAGGTCAGACAGCATAGTTGCAGTAGCGTACGTCAACCGCCAGAGCGGTCTGAGCTCGCACCACTTGATCAAGCTCGCACGTTGCCTCTGGATGTGGTGTCTGCTGATGCTCAAGTCACTGACGGCAGTCCACATTCTAGGCGTCCTCAACACAGCCGTGGATGCGCTGTCGAAGCAGGGCCCCGCCACTAGCGAATGGAGGCTGAACCCTCAAGTGGTGACAGAGGTGTAGATCGAGTTCGGTCAAGCACAGATAGACCTGTTCGCTTCAGACGAATCAACCCACTTTCCTCTCTGGTTTGTGTTAACCGAGTTGCCTCTCAGTTACACTCCTGGCTCACCCATGGCCACACCACTTGGGGATGTTATCTACCAGATACCAGTTATCCTGACTCCCCAGCCCCTGGGTTGAGTCAGGAAGGAGGGTCATCAGGTGACCCTCGATCGTGACTGGCCTGACAAGACCTGGACGTCAGGGCTCACAGCCCTGGTAAAGTCCCCTCTGAGGAGAACGGGCCTCTTCTCGCAAGCACGGGATCGCTCTGGCATCCGCAACCAGACCTCTGGAACTCCATGTCTGGTCGCTGGACGGGACAGCTTGTTAGATGAACTGCCTCATTCGGTACAGGACACTACCGGTCAGGCCCTTGCACTGTCTACCAGACAGCTGTACGGCATGAAGTGGCAGACGTCGTCAACTGGTGCTGCCAGAAAAACGAAACCACTGAGTTGCCCCGCCGGGACGATTCTCTCGTTTCTCCAGCGGAAACTCGAAGAGAACCTGGCCCCTTCCACTCTGAATCAATGTGGCCGCGTTTCCGCCTCCCATGACCTCATCGAAGGGAAGATGTCAGCTGGCACGGCCCGATGATTAGGTTCTTGAGAGGTGCTAGGATGGTGGCCCCCTCCAGACCTCCCCCGACCCCGGTGTGGGATCGAGCTTGGTCGTGGCAAACCTCGCCCCTCCCCCCCCTTGCTGAGTCGCCTGCGAGTCTTAAGCCACTCACAATACATTATACATTATCACAATACCCTTTAATACATTAAAAAAAAAATTAAAGAATGAATGAAAGAAAAAAAGAATGAATGACAGAAAGAGAGAAAAAAAGAAGGAATGAAGGAATTAAGAAAAAAAAATAGAAACACAAACAAAAAAAGAAAGGAGGGAAAGAAGGAATCAATGAATTAACAAAAAGAAAGAAAGAATTCATAAATTAATAAAAAGAAAGAACGAAAGGAGGGAGGGAAAGGTAATACATTCGGAGAAAGAAAGAATTTAAAAAAAAAAAAAGAATTTTGAAGTCCTACACTGAGTTGGTTGTTTTTCTTCAAAATAATAACCCCAATAAATGTTTTACAAGTAATGACTGTCTGTGTGGTTATATGTGACGAGGTTAAAACTGCCGTAAAATCTGTTTCAGCTTCAACAACCGATTCTTGAATGGAAAATGTCTTATATAACTGTCTCTCACTTAAACATAGGTTGCACAGTAGTTTTATGAATATGTTGCGGAGTGTTTTAAAGAATTATGAGTGGCCTCTTATTGTACTTAATGTGTCAGTACTGTAGTAACCTGCATTTTATTAAAAAATAAAAACACATACATATTTCAATACCTATTATCACTTCAAGCTGATTCTTAGAGTGCAAAAAATGTGTGTGTAAAAAGTGCGATAATACACGTAGGGTGACCAAACGTCCTCTTTTCTCCGGACTTGTCCTCTTTTTACACCTTGTCCGGAACGTCCGGACGGATTTTTGAAATTCACGAAAATGTCCGGGTTTTACTCTTTTTCATAACGCGCGTTCAGAATCATTCCGCGTATATGTAAATTGACCGGCGCTTTGCGCACAGAACACAGGCACTACTTTTTTACGC
>MU204315.1:449224-468485 GCA_017309775.1 Paedocypris sp. Pulau Singkep
GTGTGCAATTTGGATATGGTCCTTAGTGGGCTTATTGACAAACTCACTCACTTTACTATACTTTAACTCCTGATTTAGACAAGTTCCTGCACTGCAAAAGAAAATAATACATTTCATAATAATTTATCAACTAAAATTATCTGCCAATGGGGTGAGAAATTTTTCTTTGGTAAGAGATCTTAAAAAAGACAAAAAAAAAACTTGTTACACGCTGGATTTGTTTCTGCATTTACATTCTTATCGTTGTTTTGGATTTCTTGTTTCTTAAATTGAGAAACATTGTGTTCTTAAAATAAGAACATTTCACTCTCCATTTTTCGTTTCAGGAAGTTCGGTGTTAAAACAATGTCAACTTTGAAAAATGTCTCGATTTAGTGTAAAATATAATCAAAATTTGCATTTTTTCAAGAAAATTTAAGTCCTATTTTCTTGTTCACAATAATCTCTCACTCTTAATCCTAACATTAACTTATCTTGTAAGAGAAGACAAGATTTATTGTCTAATTTTAAGATCTTTTAGCTTGTCAAGTATTTATTTTTTGCGGTGTGGTACAATCTGCATACTCAATAAGTTGCTTCATAAAGATGTGGCATAAACCGAGACTGATGGGTTGCACAATAAGTTGCTTTGAGTAGTGCTGAGGTTCCTTTCATGTGGATTTATCACCGAATAAACCGGCCTGTGGGTGGTCTTACAACGGTTATTTTCAATCCTGTGTGGAAGCAGTGGATAAATCTAACACTTGCTTATGTTTAAGACGCAGCTGTTGTCCATACGAGTGAGAACAAGTGGAATAACATGTTTATCCGGAGCAAAAGGAAGTGACTGGATGGTCGTGTGAAGTCCGATCATGAGATGTTTAACGTGCCATCTGCTCTTCAGTTGATTTCAGAACTAGGAGAAGTGTGCGAGGTTGTCTTCTTGTTGGTTGAGGGCAAGGTAATGAGAGTATGGAATGCTATTTTCACTCTCTGTTTAGGCTTAATTAGAAAGAAGGGCTTTCTAAAATGAGTTTTACACAGATGATGGCCGTCTTTAGCATTCACTATAATGAATGGTGAAATGATTGTTGCAGCACAAGAAGTTGTTTTTTTGGAAAATCAAACTGTTCTCTTTAGCTTTCATTCTGCTGAAATTGTTCTCTATGAGTTTTGACATGTGCAGCTTTATTGGGACAAATTCGGAAGGGCCGAAACATTTCAAAACGCTAATTTGTGCCGCTTTATTAGGCCGAAATGTTTGTGTCCCAATTAACAGGAGTCGACTGTACTTGTTTTATTTACAGATTTGGGCAGCTTTGAGAGTCTTGAAAGGCAGCCTAGAAATTAAATAAATTATTTATATCACCATATTTTTTCACATTATGCTAATATAAGCACCAAAATAGTTATGAATAGTTGTTCGCCTGAAAGATCACCGGTATGAAACTGGGCGGAATGTTGGGTCCAAAACCCATTATGACTGGTTCTTTGCCTAAACTGTTGTACTTCATAAAGAAATAAAACACACGACACGATCTTTGAAGTTAATTTCAAAATTACCAACAAGTGAGCACAGACTGAGACCAACTTCACAGCCGTTTTCTTCAGATCTCTCTCGAGCTTCTGCCTCTCTCGAACTTTTAATCTTTATTAGGTAGAGAAAAATAGGGCGTTTGAAAAAACCGAGTTTGAAAAAACATACAATAAACAGAGAAAATGAGTGAGGACATTTTCGCACCTGAAAAAGGAAAAAACACTGTCTTACATATTATCACAGAAAAAAAAATGAACAAAATGCGAAATCACCAAAGCTTCATCACCAAACTCACCTCCCATCAGCAGCTCACGCTAGACTGACGAGAAGCCCGCGAATCCAACCGAAAATGGCGCCGCCCATGGTTGACGCGTCAAAATAAAATTTTACATTAAATAAATTTCTCCAATTAATAAATAAAATAAAATCGGGACACATGAAAATTAAAAGAAGGATTGCAGTGAAAGCAAACATAACCCGTTACACACACATATATATATATATATATATATCTTTGACAAGGTCATTTGAAAAGTAGATCGCAAACCGAAAACGTGTGGGCACCCCTGGTTTATTTCAAAGGTCATTTTCTTCAACATTTTTTCAAGTCCAATGTACTTTGGACCCAACATAAATATAAGCGCCCAATTTTACCCATTTCGAGTCTGGATCAATCACAAATAAATAGAAATACGTCGTCTTTAGCATTGTTTCCTCTTTTCTTTAAATAATGGTTGGAGAGAAAATGGTTGGCTCAATGAAAGAAATAAAGAAACATTAGCTGAGCAGCGACACTTGACTATGGCTAAATAAAGTATTAGAAAAAGAAATAAACCGAGTACAATAATTATTTAAATACACAGAGAGAACAAGTTCAAGTTCAAGTTCATTTGTATAGCGCTTTTCTTAGTCCGAGAACAACGCAAAAACGCTAAAACTTTTCGAACAAACCAAATAGCAGGCTTATGAAAGGAGGTTTGTAAGAAAAAAAAACGGAAACGAAGAACACAAGCAAGAAGTCAAAACCAGGGAACAGACACAATCAAAACACTTGGTCTGCTGCACAGGGCACAACAATACTTCACTACAATCATCTACACTCAGGGTCTGATAAAGATTTTGTCTGAAAATGGCAACTTTTGATGGAGTGCAGAGGCTCATGGAAGGTGACCTGCTAAGGTTTCTGGGAGGTTGAGTTCTGATCGCTACAATAGATTTTTTTAAGTCTATTTTTCAAGTAAAACAAGATCAAAGTGATAAGAATCACAAGTTAGTTTGTTGAATAAAGAAAAAAAATATATGTATATATATATATATATATATATATATATATATATATATATATATATATATATATATATATATATTAAGAGAAATTTTACTTAATTTAGCCAGAAATGTGATTTATTTTCCATTTTGTGTTTGAAAAGTCAGCAGGGGTGCTTGTATATTTGCCTAAATACTTAATTAAACATTTTTTTTTCTTTTTTTCTTTCCAGATGGTGTTCTTTATTCAGGACAGTGATGATGTTTACGGTCAATTTAGCTTTCACCCAAAAGAGAACCAGAGCATTCAGAGTCGGCCGGAGGGCCGCTTCCTGTCGCTCAGTTTCCTGCGGAGTGGAGGGTCTTTTGGAGATGTTCGACTTAATCTGGTTGCCCTCTACATACCTGCCAAACAGCAGGATCCCTCACGGCCAAGGGATGGAGTGCTGAACGGCACCAGCTCTAACAGTGTTTTCTTCAGCTCGGGTCAGTCACGGGCTCAACTCATTCTGCCAATCCGCAACGACGCCTTTCTACAGAACGGGGCTCGTTTCCTTATACAGGTGGGATTTCTTTCTTTGAAATTCTGGCACCGTCATGTCAAACATATTCCGAAGTAAAGTAGATTATGGCTAAATGGGACAAATAGGGACTGGATATAATAATAGCCTTCATTTTTTTTGATAAAGTTCCAGATTTTTGTCATTTCACCCAGAAACCGTCAAGAGAGCTCACTGACTGTTCTGTAGAGATGTGTTCTTCTGTCCTTCTTGGACGGGTCTTAAAAATGACTCGAGAGTAGTCGTTTACATTTCTAAGGGTCACATTGGCCTGTACATTATCTTTGTAACAAAAACATATAGCGGGTTTTACAAATATGTTAACTGAATCATTTTTGTTTACATGGAGTCTACACTAACTAAGACAAGCGGGAGGAGTTTCAAAGTGACAAAATACTTTTAAGTATCTTTGTATCTTTGTAACACAAACATGGTTGCGTGGTGTTTCAAATATGTCAACTGAATCAGTATATTTTTAATAATGATGATTACAACAAATAAGCCAAGCAGTGAACAAATACTTCTCAGTATTTTTAAAACATGTTTAAACTCAATAGAAGGGCTTAATCGTAGTTTGTTTTTTTAAATGATCCAATTAAGCAGCTGTCCAGATTAATCAATGTCCTAATTAATTGTAATTGACTGCTTTATGCTGTTTTGAATTAGAGCACCCGTCCATTTATGAATTGTAATGGTGTTGGGATCTGAATTCGTGCTGTAGTATTTCTGTTGGCACGTTGATTAAGTGATGGTAAGAAAGAATCGTGGAGCGCTCAAGAGGGAACAAGTGTGCACTCGAAGCCTTCCAAACCGAGTGAAGTGAGTGCTAGTCAGACAGGCAGAGTTTATTCATAGTTTAATGAAGTGCTTTTCTAAGCTTTGATGACACTGCAAGTACAGTGGTACCTGGACTTACCAATGTCTCAACTAATAAAAGTTTCGAGTTACGAAGCGCTAAATTATAACAGCTGAGGCATAACAACCTGAAGGTGAACTTTGAACCCTACCGAGTGAGTTCAGAAGCCAGTTAAAAATAAAAGTCACTTAATTAGAAAACAGTTAATCAAGATCGCTCTGTTTTGTGGTGCAAAATAAAAGGTACATTATATACCTTCATAAACAAACACCAAGCAATAAGCAAACAGCATACTTTTTTTTTAATTATGTTTATCACCAATGTTTTATGATTTATTAAAGTATTTCTCTGAGTTTACGGAGACTTTAAACAGATTAGTGTATTCACATGTAAAATGCGTCTCACCATAGAAAAATTTCACCTTACGAAGCTGCTCTCGACACAAATTAATTTAATAAGTTGAGGTATCACTGTATCTTTAAGTCGTGACTATTTAACACAATTATCAAGTCTATTTCTTATTTCTTGTTTTCTTGAGCTTTGATGACACTGCATGTACAGTGTACTTACTAACCTCGACTTACAAATGTCTCAACTAATGAAAGTTTCGGGTTACGAAGCACATATTTATAACAGCTGAGTCAAAAAAGCTGAGTCAAAAAAAAAAACGTTAACTTTGAACGTCACTCTTTGCGAGTCAAAATGTCAATGTTGGAGAGTCACTCTTTTTAGAAAACAGTTATAAATCAAGATCGCTCTGTTTTGCGGTACAAAAAGAAAGGAGCCTTTGTTTTTGGTTTTTAATTAAGAGTAAATTTAAGATTACTGAACTTTCATAGATTGAAGTGTACCGGTATGTTCAAGATGTCGTAATATAGCAATATATGTGAGATTGTTCCCTTTATCATTATATTGCATACCTTTGTATTTAAATGCCATTGAAAAATGCTTTAATTACGTTTATTACAATATTTTATCATTTATAAAAGTATTTCTCTGAGTTTACGAAGTCTTGAAACAGATTAGTGCATTCACATGTAAAATGCATCTCACCTTATGAAATTTTCGCCTTACAAAGTTGCTCTTGACACAAATTAATTTTGTAAGTTGAGGTATCACTGTATCTTAAAGTCGTGACATTTTACACAGTTTGTCAAGTTTATCAAGTCTCTTAACACCTTGTTGTTTCCTTGAACAGTTGGTCAGTGTACAGCTTGTGAGTATCACGCCACCTGTTCCATCCGTGAGCCCTCGCTTTGGTGGAGCGTTGAACATCTCCCTCATTATCACCCCTGACATCGCTAACGGAGAAATTGGGTTTACCAGTAATCAGACCGTGGTGGTCCTGGAGCCAGAAGACTTCAACACAAGCTTGGTATCTGTTCAAACACCAACTTTATGTATATTGTGTGATGTCCAGTGTTGGGAACGTTATTTTAAAAAGTAATTACTTACAGTTACTAGTTACGTCTAACAAATAGCAGCTGAGTTAGTAATTAAGTTGCATTGTTATAAAAGTAACTAATTACCAGGGGAAGTAACAACTTTTTGTTACTTTTTAGAGAATTTCTGGAGAATTTTTTTTCTTTCATTTCCGACAGGCACAAAGCCACAAGCATGAGTTTTACTGTAAAGTTGTTTTGCATTCATTTTGCATATAATTGCATATAATATTGTATTTAATCTACGTAAAGTTCAATCACACACACACACACACACACACACACACACACACGAACACCCTCACACAAACATTTTTATTGCTGAATTGAACATGGTTTTAAGCTGTATATATTAACATAAATCTATGAAATCTCTTATATGTAACTTTTGCGGTTTTTTTAAAATATCAAATCAAAAATCAAATCACTTTTATTGTCACATCACCATATCGTGTGAGCTGAAGTATAACAAAATAGTCAACTGTAACAGTATTAAAGTGTTATGTATTACTAGGATTTTCAAAGTTTGACTTTTGACAGGAATCTACAGTAACTATTGGACAATTTTGTTTATCAAATTTTACACAAACATTTCTAATTGCGTTTTCACACCAAACTTAGTTTGATCTTGTTTTTCAAAGTTGCTTTAAAAGTTTGAAAATGTGCTTTTCCTGAAAACGGTTATGATAATCAAATGCGGAAAATAAAGAGTGGTAATCAGAGTTGTAAAGAGTACAGTACTTGAAAACCATACTTTCAAAAAAATACAGACACCTTACTGTAAAAATCAGTCTATTACAAGTTACAACTCACCAATCCCAAGAAGACTACAGTACATACCATTTTAGAAGTTGTTACTGAAGTGTTACGTTTTGCGACATTTTATTATTTTTATTTGTCAAATAACTTGGTTGCTGTCAATATTAAAATTGTAAAATGAATGAACTTAACAATAAATAAAATAAATTATTATTATTTTTATTATTATTATTATTATTATTATTATAAAGCACTGTGCATTAATCTACACTATTTTAATATTGTTGTGGGACAATGTGAGAGACACGTCAAATTCAGAATAGTAAATAATATCATTAGTATAGTGAATAATAAAACACAATAGATTGTTTGGAACCTTTAATATATATTGCACAGACAACAACTGACCAACAAATAAGTCTAAATGTAAATTATGCTTTAGAAATGTAACAAGTATGAATGAATAAAAGTCACAAAAGTAGGCAGTTTATCAAGAAGTGTTCCGCTCTTAATATTATACTTAACAATGTACCAAAATTAAGCAGTAATAACAAAAATGTACACTTTTTCTACTGCCAATTAAAATTAGATGTTAACAGGTAGTAAAATTAAACACTTTGGCTCTGTCATGGACTGTAATTCGTGTTTCATGTGTACTTTTATTTTGTCACCTTTATTTTGTTATTGCGTCACTCCCTCTCTGTCAGACTCTGTTTACTTCCTGGTTTCCCTCTGTTATTGTTTGCATTGTCGTCTCCTCGTGCTTCCCTGATCATGTTAAATGTCTCCAGGTGTTTTGCGTTTATTCACTCGTTATCTCGTTACCTTGTCCAGCTGCCGGTCGTCCGTCTCATTATGTCTTGTATTTAGTTCTCACTCGTGCACAACGTCTTGGCCAGTTTGTCAGATGTTCCCCTGTCACTCTAGCCTCGTGTTCTTGCCTTGTCTAGTCGTGAATCTAGTCTTGTTTCTAGTTTTATTTTGCCATGTTTTGGATTACCTGTGAATGACCCTGCCTGTCCGACCACGCCTTCAATAAACCCCTTTGGAAACCGTTAACCCCTGGTGATTCTGTGCTGTGCACGTGGGTCCTTCCCTCCGTTTCTGTCGGAGTGACAGTCGCGCCGTGACAGGCTCATCTCTTCGTCTCATTACTGACTCCTGCATGGGGAGCGCTTGTATGTGACCAAACGCAATACGGGCAAAACGGGTGGTAAATGATGGACATTTAATCTAAGCAAATCAGCACGTTTTTCAGTCGCACCACGCGCACAGACACACCCATCACCAGTTATGTCCCGCCCCCCGAAACACACCCACCAGAGGAAAAGACTCTGCTCGGACGAAAACCGCTTCGGTGACCACAATTATCAATTAATTGTCGGTAACAATAACGGCCTTGTAGCGGAGTTAAAATAATTGCGTTAGATTATTCGTTACTGAAAAAAGTAACGCTGTTAATTTATACCACCGTTATTCCCATCACTGATGATGCCGCACTCTGGAAACAGTTTATGAATTTGAAACTGTCTTTCTGCTTAGATTGCTCTTCATCTGATGAGAGATGGAACTGATGGTCAAGCGGTGGTGTTCTGGAGTCTGAGGCCGACTGGTGAGAACAGAGATGATGTCACCGAAGGAGACATTTCACCTTTTACTGGATCCGTCATGTTTCTCTCGGGACAAAGTGAAGCAAATATCAACCTCACCGTGAAGGCTGACAATGTCCCTGAGATTAATGAGACCATCTTACTCACACTAGACAGGTACTCTCTGCTTTTTTATGTTCTGCTGTTCTTATCTTACACTGTTGGAAATATCCTTGGACATCTATACTGGCAACATTTTACAGTAAAATGCCAAAGAAATGAATACCACTTGTAAATACCACGATAAAAACTGTTTCACACTTTTTGTGTACACTTAATTTCTGGAGAATTTTTTTTCTTTCATTTCCGACAGGCACAAAGCCACAAGCGTGAGTTTTACTGTAAAGTTATTATATTGCATTAATTTTGCATATAATTGCATATAATATTGTATTTAATCTACATAAAGTGCGATCACACACACACACACACACACCTACACACACACACACACACACACACACATGCACACCCTCACACAAACATTTTTGTTGCTGAATTGAACATGGTTTTAAGCTGTATATATTAACATAAATCTATGAAATTTCTTATATGTAACTTTTGCGTTTTTTTTTATATCAAATCAAAAATCCAATCAAATCACTTTTATTGTCACATCACCATATCGTGTGAGCTGAAGTATAACAAAATAGTCAACTGTAACAGTATTAAAGTGTTATGTATTACTAGGATTTTCAGTTTGACTTTTGATTGATTTTTCAGTTTTGATTATGATAATCAAATGCGGGAAATAAAGAGTGGTAATCAGAGTTGTAAAGAGTACAGTACTTGAAAACCATACTTTCAAGAAAATACAGACACCTTACTGTAAAAATCAGTCTATTACAAGTTACAACTCACCAATCCCAAGAAGACTACAGTACATACAATTTAAGAAGTACCAAGAAGAACCAAGAAGAAGTATAACATTTTTAAAATAACTTAACCTTTAATAGAATTTAGGTTTACAAAAAAACACTAAGAAAGTGAGAAACAATAAACTTTTTGGTGTTATATATGGTGTTTTATTTCCCAATATAGAAATTAAATTTAACACAATTGAAGAACAAAATAGATTAAAAAAATAACAAAAAGTCAGTCTCAGTCAAACTCATAAAGTAAAAAGAAAAATAACATCCATTACCTTATCATATCACCTCGTCTGCCCAAGAAACTAATCGCGGTCGAAAACTATAACAATGTAATGCGTAACGGTAAGTGTCCATTCAAATGTAGTCTATTTAAGGGTACAGACACTCAATCACAAATGTAGTCAAGTAGAGAGTGTCACGGGTCATTGCTGGAGTTGCAGGCAGGACAACGATGTTTGCAAAAATAAGCAGGTTTTAATAAAGAACTCAAATCAAACATCAAACAAAACATGGCATGAGAGCCGATAACAGAAACATAGAACCAGTGTTGCCAGATTGGGCGGTTTTGAATTTGATTTTGCGGGCAAAAATTGCTTTGGGCGGGTGGGCATATTTTGGGCGGGTTTGGGCGGTTTTTTGTTTAAGTTGAAAACAATGTCGTCATTGATTGCTTTTTGTTACCTGACAGTTTCCTGTTCCATGCGCGTGTCTGCCGAGCCAGTGCGCGTGATTGTGCAGTGGTCTGTGCATGCGCGTGTGTGTTTTACGTGACTCGGCCGCGTGTGCGCGCGCTCGTCCTTTGACGGTTGCACAGGCTCTGGCTAAGCGAATTATCTAGCGCATTTCAGGACGAACACAGTTTTTCGTGCGTTCCCGTGTTGCCTTTGTCTCTTGTTTTGATATTTGTCTGCCTGCCCCACGCTTGAACTTGACCATCACTGATGGTAAAAGGAAAGTTTCCTTTCACCATTCTTTCACCAACGGACTTTTACCATTAAATACTGATCATTTATACTACATTTGAGACTTTCCTGCTCTCTATGACTTGACCGCAATTTTTATTCGTTGATCACTTATGCTTCAGCGAGACAATTAAAACTGAAAAGGGCATTACAAATGCTCAGAACTTGAACTTGATTAGCTGGTTTTGCTCATTTAAATTAATAAAGCTGGGAGACTTTGCAAATATGTCTGAGTGGGCAAAATATAATAGTGTCACAGACAACGTTTTTTTCCTGCCTGCCTAAAGGTAAGAACTGGAGTTATTTTGGCCCATCTTAAAACATACAATCAGGGCCAGCCCAAGCCTTCAGGGGGCCCTAGGCAGAATTTGCTTGGGGGCCCCTTGCTAATTGGAAAAAGCACATAATAATAACAACAACAACAACAACAATAATCAAGTTGTTGTAATCTGAAGCAGCAGCAACCGGGCGGGTCACATCAGGCATCTCTCCTGCAGTAAAGTGAAGTCTGAAGATTTTTTTTATGACAAAAGCAGCTTATAACAGTCGAGCTGCACATTTTTTGAGCCACAAGATTATCACCTACAGTCCAGAAAAGATGTGTTCAATTCTTTTAGTTAATTCTTCCGCTTGAAATATTATACCTTTACAGTTGAGGACAAAATTATTACCTCTACAAACAAGGTTATTGTTTTAAAGGATTTGCAAAACTGCTTTTAATCAGAGCAAAACAATAAAGTGTAAACAGCTTTATTAGACATTTAACTGTGTAAAAAAACTGATTTGCTTTGTTTTAAAGCAGATTTTTGCAGAAACCTAAAATGCAGAATCGAATTTAGATACTATCCCTAGCGGCTGTATTAACCAACTCATGTAATCCCAAGTATTTTTGGCATTTTTTTGTCATATTAATTAATAAATGAATATTGTATTGGTTTAATTTAACATTGTATTAATTATTTTGATCGAATTATTACAGTATTCAGTCAAAGAACAATCATAGATTAAGATAACAATTATTTAGTTGTAAATTGTTCTCAAGCAAACGCGATAAACGCAAGCAAGCTGCAAGCTGAACGTCGCAACTTTAACTGTTGTAAACCAGCGCAAAGGCTTTTGAAAGCACCAGATGGATTGTACCACATTGTTAACAAGAGGGGTGTCGAATTCTTGGAAAAGCGGTGTTTATGATGCTCGCGGGCTCCTAAAAGCTTTCTAACTTTCGCCCGCTTAACGACGTACTGCATATAGAATATTATTTAAAATGAAAAAATCTCCGATATAATTAATGTACTCTTGGGGGCCCCCTGATTCACGCGGGGCCCCACGCAAGAGCGTAGTCTGCGTGTGCCTCTGACCGGCTCTGCATACAATCTTTTCGAATTAAGACATCTTATGTTCCATGAAATAATATCATTCATACTTTTAAAATAACAAATAGAAAATAGACAAAATTCTGCTTTTACAGTGTTTTGTTTAGAAACGCGGTATTCTATTGCATACTGCGCCGACTTTACTGCGCAGGTTGACGTCATTACATTGCACGACAGCGTGCGATAGCATTGCTTATAGCGGTGTGCAATAATGTTACAGTAAATATATCACTATGAAGTACCTAATTACTTATTTACTTATTGGGCGGTTTTTTGCTGGTTCTGGCGGTTTTTCACCGACTTTTGGGCGGGAAAACGGTGACTCTATCTGGCAACACTGCATAGAACCAGAGCTTCAGCTTAACAAACACAAAGGCAAAACTTCAGACCTGGATCAACTTCACATCGTGGTCGTGACTTTTGATCATCCCTTGCAGCCCTTAAATACTAAGGCACAAGTGCCTGCAGGTGTGCAATCACAACCGTCGTCAGCTGGTCTTGACTGCGTCCTTGGCCTGGTCACTTACAGGGAGTAAAAGTTGCTTATATTTATGATACTTAGTACAAGTACAAAGTAGCCGAAATACTTAAGTAAAGTAACAAAGTCCATTTACTCAAGTACTTTAAACCACTGGCGGGAATGACCCTAACCATCAGCCGTTTCTTGTGTCCCCATGCTTGTCCTGTACAGAGTAGAGACTGCTCGCTTTGTAGTGTATTTCGGGTAAGTGTGCACTAGACAGACTCTGTCCTATTGAATCAAATCATTTGGACTGAAAGCATTCTCTATTGACTTTTTGCGGCTTTCTCTTTGCACGGAATGAAAGGCATAAGTGTTTGTCTACTTTGGAAAAGCTTCTTTACACTTTACACTTACAATTATTTATGTTTTCTGTGTTGTCTATTTTCTGAACGCACTGGTTTGGATCACCAAAGATTTGACAGATTTTGTCTTTGGTTTTTGTGCAGTTGAACCAAACATAGAATCCCAATGAAGTTTTATGTGTGTGTTTTTCTTGTTTTACACTATGATTTTGTACAAAAAAAGCAACTTTACTGATCAAAGTCCATTCGAAATGCAGAACAAATGTGGACAACCAAATCCTGAAGCCCGGGTTCACCAGCCGTGAAATTGTCATCCTGGAGAACGATGACCCCGGCGGCGTCTTTGAGTTTTCCCCCATCTCTAAAGGTCCCTGGTTTATCAATGTAAGGCAATGTAAAAAAAAAACGTGTTTCTACTAGAGCTGCATGATTAATCATTAAAAGATGGCGTTCTCGATTCTAACCCCCTCGCGATCCTAATACAGCATTTATACAATTCTGCCAAACTCAATGATCCCTGACGGCGCACACAATTTAAATATTATCAAAGATATATGATCTTGCATTACTTCTGTCATATTATGGGGCGCTGCTCTAATTGGCCACCTATGATTTCGCCCATCAATCACTTGCCCTTAATTACCTACACTAGAACAGTACATGTGAGTCGAGTTTAAAAAAACATAAAATAAACAAGGAGAATGAGTGAGGAAACACAATGGTAAAGTAAGGCTGCTATCAACTCCGACATTTTACTGAAGTGTGTGTGTGGGTTTACTGCGGTTTCACTCCAGAAGACGACACTCAGCAAATCACAAACAGCAAACATCTATAGTTGAGGACACAGTTATTAGCCCCCCGCCTACAAAATAATCCTTGTTTGATAAGTATTTCAAAAGTGCTTTTAAACAGAGCTAATAATTTTGTCCTCAACTGTACGTAATTCTGTACCTGGAAATGTTTATTTTTATTACGCCTAATGGTGATTTTTTTTTTCTTTACAACATTACTTCACGGCATTATATTTTTCATTCCATTTATTTAAATGAATATGCAAGGAGTAATATGTGTTATTAAATTACTGTTTAACCCTGATTTTCAGGGTTAAATATTTAAAATAATAAAAAATCCATAAAAAATTGTGATCTTTATTCTAAGCAAAACAATTGTGACTCTCATACAATCCAGAATCGTGCAGCTCTAGTTTCTACCAATCCCAACTATAGTGGCGCACATTTATCGGCCTATGTCCCATCCGCAACCGATATGATGGTTTGTTGCAGGAGGGGGAAACGGTGGAACTGCGTGTGATCAGATCGCAGGGTCAGCTTTTGAATCAGCTGGTCAGATACACCGTCATTCCCTCGGGAAACACTCAGTTTTACGGAGCCACTGGGATTTTGGAGTTTCAGCCCGGAGAGCGGGAGGTAATGGTGGCCTTGGTAGCCATCCCTGATGGAATTCCCGAGGTATGTATGTGCCCATGTCTGTTTGTAATAGTGTTGTCAAAATTATCGATATTTCTTTAAGTATCTAACTATCGATACTGAAAAATCAGAAACGATACAATAGTCTGACCCAAAAGTTTTTATACCAGAGATGGGGGACTCATGTCACATGACTTGACTCGAGTCTGACTTAAGTCACAATTTTCATGACTTGCTTAAATGAAGTAAGAAAATGACTTGACTTGACTTTGACTAGAGAGCGACTTGACTTGACTTTAAGTGGAAGACTCGAAATTGACTTGAACTTTGGAATATAAAAAACTAATTGTGCCTCATGAGCAGCACCTGTGCTATTGTGATTGGCGCCTGCCTGTGCCCTTAACACAACACAACTCAAACCGCATTCTGGACAGCAGACAATAGTCGAGCTCCACAAGTAATCACGTTTGGCTATAAAGACTTTGAACTGGACCGTGCCAATAGAAAAAGATTAGACAGATGCAGAGAATGCAACTACATGGAAAGGTAAGAAAGTCATTTCTTTATCTATTTAATAAAACTTTTAAAATATTTAAAAGAATATTACTAATGTAATGAATGAATCGTTTCTGTTTGTCATAATTTGGCTATGGTTGCATGGTTTTTTTTTTAAATAAAAAATGTGATGATTGTTTACGTCGTAGCACAGCGCTATAACAGGGGCGCAGCCCAAATTTAAATGTTGGGTGCATCTTATAATGAGGGGGCTTCTCGATATTACATGTAAGCTATAACATCTATGTTAAGTGTGCGCATTTTCAAGTGTTTGTATCATGTGACTGCGTGTGGTTGTTGAATATCAGCTTGCGCATACTGCATGGAAATCCCAGCTCAACGCGTCGGTTTTCCAAGCGATCACTTCCCTTTAAAATCTTTCCAAACTTTTTGGTCATGCTGACCAGAATAATTTCATCGCTTGAATTGAAGTCTGTCTACTTTTTTTGTGTACACTAATAACAACAAAATGTGTGCTGATTAAGCTTCATTACTTCATCACTGGGCTATATTCACATACGTAGGTTCATCTTTTTTGTGCAAAGACTTGAAACTTATCATGACTCGACCTGACTTGCTTAGGGTGAACCCTTGACTGACTTGACTTGCTTGATTTGTCTAAACTGACTTGAGACTTGCTTGGACTTGACCATATGTGACTTGTCCCCATCTCTAATTTATACTATCGCGCTAACACCTCATGTACCGAGACACAGACGTGTAGAAAGAATTTAGAGAAGTTAGTAACTTTTTCATTATTAACATGAGTGTTTTGAAGTTCCGTTAACGCAGTGAAATACGATCCGCCTCAGAGTGAGAAACTTCTAATCAACGCATCTGATCAAATATAATAATAATACTAGAAATGTATGTAAAAATGAATTCTAGTAATCTCTGTGATGGTGTGATGCACGTTTGCTCTTGTTTTTCCAGTAGATGTCCATGTGTAAATCACAAATCAAAATCAGTTTATATAAATACTGCTGTTTAACTCTGGTTCATTAAATGATTTACCGTAAGCAGATCCCTACCACAATGTACCAACAGGAGACTAATACATGTTTGAGAAGTAAGCTTATTCATTTTTGTTTAATAAAACAAAGAACATTTTTGCACTCTTTTACTTTTACAAACATTTTTGGTTTGAAATAGAGTGCCAAACTAATTTGTTTTAATCTTTAAACTGTAATCTTTTATAAAGCTTTTAAGTGAATAAAAAAGTTTGTAATGGATTGGTAAATTGTGAAAACGTTAAAATCCATTTAAATCAATCACCTGAAATTAAAACACATTGTTTTGCCATAATTATTGTTTTGCAAATTTTCAAGTTGTTAAAGTTAATCTGCTTTCATGTTTTAGTGCAAATTGCTGACATTTCAGAACAAAATGCCCTAGGCAGAAAATTTCACAGCACGTACCGTGGGTGAAATGTAAAGTGGCAATTTTTTTACGCCAGATAATATAGATTGTCTGAGAGAGGCTGCCGACCACTGAAAATATGAAAACGGGCCACAATTTTAAATTAGATTAGATTCAACTTTATTGTCATAAAGTGACAATGGAATGCAGTTAGTGTTTAACCCCAAGTGCATATGAGGTCTGTTTACAGTTATGAAATAAATGTAAGATATAAAAAATATATAGAAACATACAGGTGCATGGAAATGTACAGTGATGAGTAATAAACAGATGAATAATGTACAGGGTGTGAAGAAAAAATTAGAACAATATTGGCCCATGGGCCCGAGTTTGAACATGTCAGATTCCTTGAAACCTCTAGTAGAATGCCACCTCTAATAGAGCGCTACCAAGACGAAGTGTTGAAAAATGTTGAGCTCAATAACAAAGAAACATTAGTCACGCAGCAAAACTTAGCATAGGCTAAATAACGTGTTAGAACAAAAAAAAATATTATTGGAACAGACGGATCATCCGGTAAAATAGCACTATTGGCTGGAAACAAAGTCCAAAAACGTCGGGAAACAGTCGAAAACAAATAACACAGGCAAGGAGTCGATAGCAGAGAACAAATGCAGTCAATCTCTGGGTCTGCTGTGCAGGGGAAAATAGTCCTTCGATTCACGATTGTAACAAGCTCGAAACAAGCCTCCTTGCTCTGCGCCTGCGCGGACGAGTGTAAAGGATCTTGGGATTGGCTGAGAATTCTGGGATTTGGTGTTTGAATGACTAGAGTCATTTTTTTATTCAAATCTTTTATTCAAGTAAAACGTTGTCGAAATGGCACGTGTCACATGTTTTACGGAATATAACAAAACCATCTTACTGTTTTGTCTTTAGCTTGATGGGACTTTCTCGGTGGTTCTTAGTAGCCACAGCACTCCAGCGAGTCGCCTCGGCAGCAGAAAGCAAGTCAACATCACGGTGCGGCAAAGCGACGATCCATTCGGTGTCATCGGGTTTAATCTGCCTCACCTGGACTTCCAAATAAACGAGAGTAAACCCTCTGAGCTTTATTCAGGTATCTTACATGTTTTTATCATTTGAACTACTGTACCATATTTATGTATCTTTAAGAACCCTTTTTTCCAGTTTAACTCGTTCAAAATCTTGGGTGGTGCCTATAATCGGCAAATTCAAATATGCTTGTAAATATAAAAATTTTTCACCCTGTGTCCTCTTTTCTTTATTTAAATAACTGTTCCGTAGGAAGACGTGCATATAAGCTTTAATTTGCTCAATAACAGAAGTTAATAAACATTAGACATGCGGTGACACTTAGCAGTGGCTAAATAACACTGGAAGAAGTAAGATTAAACTAAATACAGTGCAATAATTTTTGCACAGACACAGCACATTGCATCAGGTAAATCCTCGCCACCGGCTAGCGAGTCCATAAGCACACGTCAAAGCCTAATGTCTCTCTGGAGTGAGCCGCTAAGGGTTCTGGGAGATGGAGTTTTTGACTAGAATAGATTTTTTTTAACTTATTTTAAGTAAAATAATTCAGTGAGTCACAAGTTTGTTAAATCAAGATAAAAGTAGTATTTCTAAGATAAATTTTCGTAATTTAGGAAGAAATGTTATATATTTTGTGCCTGAACATGTTTTGGGGTGCTTATATTCGCCTAAAAACAGTATTTTTTTTTTCTCTTCTTAAATTTGGATTTAGATTTTTTAGATTTAGATTCAACTTTATTGGCATTGTGCAAAGTACCTGTACAGAGACAATAAAATTAAGTTAGCATCTAAGCAGAAGTGCATAAAACACTTTACCGATAAGATATTAATAAACATAGGATATAGATTCAGAGATACAGGTTCATGGAAATATCTACCTGTCAAATACCTGTAAATAACTACTCATTCTATCTGTCAGCATCTTACTCTATCGAGAGAAGCAGTGGAACGTTTGGAAATGTGTCCGTGGTCTGGGGTCTTCAGCCGACCGATACTGGAGACGTGAGTCCAGTGCGGGGGGAGATCATCTTTGCTGATGGGGAAAGCCTGAAGAACCTGACTCTCTATTCTCTACCAGACGAGGTTGGATTTATCATTTTTTATGATTCATTGATCTCACCATTCTTGAAAACCACTCTTCTTATTACTGATTTTTTGGGGTGCAGATACCAGAGAAGGCCGAGAACTTCATCATTGCTCTTCTGAACACCACCGGAGGAGCCAGACTAGGAGATATTCTTACTGCAAGCCTAAGGGTCGGTGAAAACGACGATCCCATATACTTTGCCGGTAAATGTTCTTTGTTTTTTTTAGATGAATAGAATTTACCGTATTTATGTGAACAAAAGCACTTATTTATTTCTGTAGTAACCGAGTCACCAGTTGAGTTTTTCAAAAGAAGTAAATTACGTTTTTTTAGGGGAAATATTTAGGGTTTTTAAAAAAGCATTTATTTGTTTATTTTTAAGTTTGTGCCTGAAAAATCTGGCAGGTTCTTATATTCACAGGGTGCTTTTATTTACATAAAACGTAACTTTGAATAATTTTTTTTTTTTTTTTTCAGTTTTTTTTAATTTGTCATTCAGTACAGAAATAAACCTTTGGCTTTTTATTATACTGTTATATACATATTATATAATGATATTATACTTATGTTATAGTATATTATATTATTGCCTCATATATAATTTCATTATTGTTGTATATATAATTTGTGCTCCTTAAAATGACTAATATCAAAAGAAAATTATATGTAATTTTCAGTGTACTTTAAAGGCCTGGCAGATTTTTCATACTTTGTTTCTTTTAGATCAACAGAATGTCATTTTTACGCAAATATAAGAACTTTTTTAGTTGTATTGTTCAAGTAAAAAAGTCAAGTTAGGTCTTTTAAAAGAAGTAAAGTACGTTTTTTTTAAGAGGAGTATTTAGTCAGTAGTATTTAGGTTTTTAACAGTATATTTTATGTTTTGTTTTTTTGTGCCTAAAAAATCTGGGGTGTGTCACGGGACGAGCTGGTTGTTTCTAGACAGGAGTATGGATCCCCGAGCACAGCATACAAACAGCCGGAAGACGAGGGGTTAACTTCTTTGGTGAAGAGTTTAATCCAACAACGAGACTTGATAAACAGTATCTTACACGAGACGAGACGTAACACAACCAACGTAATTGTGACGGTAGAACACGACGAGAAACTCATTTAAAAATAATATTACATTTACATATTTAAACTGTTTAATTTTTTTAAGCTGTAAATAAACTTTTTGATGATGCTGGTGGGTTTTTTTTTTATTACTGTAATGCTTACTCCATTGTGGGATTTTATCTTATATAAAATATAACTCATATAATATAATCTTGTATAATCTTATATAATATAGTAATATAATCTAATATCATAAAATATATATTAAGTGGCACACAGACTTACAAAAATAATCCGTGCTGACGGCGGTTTCCCGTTGGGTGGGAATTTTGTTATGTCATTTGAATGTCATTTGTCTAATCCGTACCATGACTTGCAATTTCAAACACTTTTTATAAATGAAGAATTATTGTTAATGAATGTAATAAAGACATGTTACAAAGCAGTTGTTTAATTTGGCATAGCAGTTAGTTGTTTTATTGTTTATAAAGGTACAGCGGACAATCTAACATGATCGCTTACCGCCATCTTGAATTACGTCATTGCAACTTGGGACGAAATCTTTGCAGCGACGCATTTCGTTACTCTGGTTTTTTGTTAGAAAGGACATTCGTAAGTCGGGATAACACTGTATA
>MU204315.1:469793-480212 GCA_017309775.1 Paedocypris sp. Pulau Singkep
ACAATGAGAGCTGTTTAAAGCTCTCTGTTTATCTGAGGTTGTGTGAAGAGGAAGGATTATTATCCCCTGTACAACGACCCAGCATTTTGATTGTGTGTGTAACTTGGATTTTTTTTAATCTTTGCCTGTGTTAATCTTTTTCGACTGTTTCGACTCTTTCTGTGATGACACATTAGACTCGTTTTTACCAGTTGCGCTAGTGGTATGTAATCATCTGTTTGTTGTAATAGAAAATATTGTACTGTATTTAGTTTAATCTTACTTCTTTCAGTGTTATTTTGTCTCTGTTAAGTGTCGTGGCGTGTCTAATGTTTCTTTATGTTGCACCTCTGCCTACGAACCATTGTTTAACATTATATAGACGCACACGCGTGCCACTGCATAAAGACGACGTGTTTACGTTTTTTTTTTATTGTTCCTGACTTGAAATACGAAAAAAATGGTGGCTTATATTTACATGCATATTTGAAATTGCTGATTATAAGCACCCTGTAAGTTTTTGAGCAAAATAAAAATATTATTCGTGCTTTTATTCGCGTAAATATGGTACTGAAGCACTCAAGCTCACACACACACACACAAACTTTCTGGTTTAAAATCATTATGTCAGCACTCTTTCCTGCATGTTGCCATTACTGTGTGACAGAAGAGAGAATTTTGTCATAGCCTGTGGTTTGGCTTGGCAAACCAAACCCCATTTTATCCATTTTCTTTTGTGAACAGACGTACAGTATTTGTGGACCGAGCCATTACTGGTCATATATGTGTGTTTTGTGTCCACAGTGTTCTCCGGGACCGAGGACACTTTGGAAATGTCACCGTTTTCTGGCAGCTGTTTGCGAACGACACTCCGCTGGAGCCGAATTATGAGTTCTGGAACACGTCAGGCTCCATAATGTTTGTAAC
The DNA here is from genome assembly GCA_017309775.1 of Paedocypris sp. Pulau Singkep. Classification (NCBI taxonomy): domain Eukaryota; kingdom Metazoa; phylum Chordata; class Actinopteri; order Cypriniformes; genus Paedocypris; species Paedocypris sp. Pulau Singkep. Next base: position 470,700 of record MU204315.1, read on the forward strand.
CGGCGAGAAGACGAAGCCTGTTGTACTGGAAGCCGTCTCTGACAAGATTCCTGAGTTCAACAAATACTATGAGCTCCGACTTGTAAACATTTCAGGTAATTGTAACCCTCTGCACTTACTTTTGTACCTCAGACACAGATACCGTATTTACGCAAAAGCTCAAAATCTCGGGGGGTGCTTATACGTAAAAAGTATAAGCACACATTTTTCCACATTTAGGTTTGTAAAAAAAGAGCGAGAAGTATTTAGCCAGAAATTGTATTTTTCTTTTTTTTTTTTTACTTTTCTGGGAATTTATATTTTGTGCCTGGAAAGTTAGGGGGTGCTTATATTCACAGATGTATTCTAAAGGTTTTTAAACACATTTTAATGATTGTTTTCACATTTTCAGTTCATGTTATCAACATATAACAGTTCAAATTATCAACTACAGTGGCTGCCGTTTAATCGGGGCAACCGTTGAATACGATCAAATGATACACGACCTTATATTGACGCACGGATGTTTTCCCAGAAAATAAATTGGAGCGGACACGATAGAAGATTGAAGTGGATACACATGAGAAATAAAGTGAGCAATCTGTATTTTATAGGTGGACATCCTGGAGAAGGCGGCCAGTTGGCGAGGAAAGACCTCAATGCGTCTGTTTTAATCCCCTTTAATGACGATCCATTTGGGATTTTTGCCATAGACCCTGATAGTCTGGAGCGTGAGGTGGCAGAAGACGTGTTGACACCCAACGACATGTCGGATGTCACATCCATCACTATACTTCGCCAGCAAGGCATCTTTGGAGAAGTGCGTGTGGCCTGGGAAATTCTATCCGAAGCTTTTCCGCATGGTTTACCACCTATGGAAGATCTCACACTATTGGCCTCATTTCCTCAGTCAGTGGAGCTCAGACCACATGCTAGGAGACGCCATGCGGGCACCGATGCCTTCTACTTCTCGGGCCGCGCTGGAGCTTACGGTTCTATCAGTGCAAACACCCATATGCAGGTTCCTCCGGCCTTGGCTAACTTCACTCTTTCAGTCTGGTTTATGCCCATGCCCAACACCGATGGATTTGTAGTTTCCAAAGGGGACGGGAACAGAACCATCTACTATGGAGTTCAGGTCCAGACGAACGAGTCTCACGTCACTGTTCTGTTTCATTACACCACCACCGGATCAAACAGCACACAGACGTCACGAGCAATGGCAGCCAAGTTTGTTGAAGATAATGTCTGGGTTCATGTCATCATTGCGGTGGAGGATGGAATTATTGAATTTTATCTAGACGGTAACCCAATGCCCGGAGGAGTCAAGAGTCTCAAAGGAGAAGGCGTTATTAATGGTAAGTAATATTTCAATTTTCAAAAGCAGCTATAAAAAGTGACTTCTGATTGTAAGGAGACCCAAAAAATGGTTAAAGAGTTGAGTGGATTTGTAAATTTCACAGTTACAACTGTCTCAAAGCCGTTGTGTGAAAATGTAAAAATAGAACATTGTTGACACTTATATGCATAATAAAAGGCTCCTGTTTCAAATTGACCCGCGAACATTATTGATGTTCCTCTGAAACGAACTTAACAGGAGGGTTAACATGTTTTTTATTACTTTTATTACCAACAGTCATTTACTGTATACAAAATGTATGTTATGCTGATGATAATCCGGTTTTGATGGATTGCATGTAAAATGCGGCTCAGCTAGTGAAATGTTTATTAGCTAGCGAAAGTCGGACTATATAGATTAGGGGTATTCCGATCTGATATTGATATCGGAAATCAGTCCGATATCAGTCCAAAAAATTGTATCTAATTATATTGGACTGTGTAAAAAATCTCTGATATAATCTCGGCGCTAAACCGCGGTACGGCTCTTCTATCCAGCAGCGTCCTGAGCCAGCGCGCAATGCCCACTCCATCACAACACTGCTTCAGTAGTAAGCGAAATGGCAACAAAAAAGAGCGATGTCGGCCGTGTATGTCGACAGTGTTTCTTGATAAAGTGCGAAATAGACAGTGTGGCTCAGTGCAAAACTTGTCATGCACAAATGTCCCCTGATGGACTCAAACTGGGAAAGTTTATTACGTCCAACCTCACAGCGCATTTAAAGCAGCATCCCATAACTCTGCATGAGATAATGTCTGGGTTTCACTCTTTCATTATTCTCTCTTTTATTATTATTCTTATTAAGAGATATTGTTAAAATGGGATTTTCTAAGTTGATATTTTGAACATTATTTCACAATAATATTTATTCATTGATTTAAAAAGAGTCCAAGACTAAAATTTGGATATGTATTTGTATATTTGTGTGGCCAAAGTATGGCACAGATAATTAATGTAGCTAAAAAGGCTGATCAAACATTTTTAACTAAAGGAACAAAGTCTGACATATGGTCTGTGTGCAGTGCGCATGCGCACGCAGTCGTCTGAGAGACTGCGAATAATTGAATTACACTCTATTCTTTCTATAAGTGCGCCGTATATATATATATATATATATATATATATATATATATATATATATATATATATATATATTTCATTCATTCCACACAACAAAATAGGTAAAAGTATTTAGTAAAATGTTGTATCGGGACATCCCTAGCAGTGAAAATGATGCAGCGGCAGGGGGTTTCTTTAGCCTTGCAGGAATCCCAATCTGGTGGGTTTGAGCAAGACACCGAATCCCACAGTGCTCTACTGATTGAACCGCTGCAAAGCCTGAGAATTGTTTCTTCATTCATTTCAAGGAGCTCGACTTGCTCTATTGTCGAAAGTGTTACAGGAAGACATGCTTGACCGGTTTAACAATGGCTGCCGGACAATGTTAGCTGCACATAAAGGCAGCCAACATGGTCTTTATAACAATAGAGCCCCCGCTAAGACTTCCTTGACATCTTTTGTACATCTGCAGTTATGTAAATGTACATAAACGGCAGGAATGTATGAGATTGCCTGGGACTGTTTGCTCAGCCGCTGATTGTGGCCTTTGTTCAAAGCTCTTGTTTGAACTCTCTGAAGCGTTTCCTCTTTAAATTGGACAGTTGTGCCTTCAGTCATTCTGGTGGTCTTGAGTGGGCTTTAACCTGCTGGCTTAACAGTATAATAATGTAAATTTTCATACATTTTAATTTTTTTATTTATTTACTTTTAATGCTATTGTTTCATGTATTGTTTTATTTGTATGATTTGTGGTATTGCATAAGGGCTGTCTGCATTTACATGGCATGATTGATGCAAGCTTCAGTTATTGACGGAAAATATTGCTTTGTTATTATTATTTAAACACTTTTTTTAAGTCATCCTTTTACTAGACATTGCTACAAAAACAGCTGAATCTTTGGATTTTCTCATATCGTTACTATATTTTTTCCTACGCTATTCTTTGCTGTAATTGTTTTTTTTATTGTAAAATCAAATTTTTTCATGAGTGCGCAAATCTTTGGATTTTCTCATATCTTTACTATGTTTTGTCCTATGCTATCCATTGACATAAATTATTATTTTTTTAAATTGTTAAATCAATTTTTTTTCCATGAAAGCTCACATCTTTACTAGAGTTTTTCCTATGCTATGCATTGACGTCAATTTTTTTTTTACTTTTTGAAATCAATTTTGTTTCCCAGGAGAGCTAACATATTTGGATCTTCTCACATTGCTATATTAATTCCTAAACTATCCAATGATTTAAATTATTAATTTTGTTTTTTACATTGTGATATCAATTGTTTTCAGGAGAGCTAAAATATTTGGATTTTCTCACATCTTTACTATATCTTTTACTATGCTAGACATTAATGTAATTATTTTTTTTTTACGTTGTGAAATCAATTTTTTTCCAGGAGATGATATATTTGGATTTTGTCATATCTTTATTATATATTTTCCTATTCTACCCATTGACATCAATAATTGTTTTTTACATAATTTTTTTTTCTATGAGAGCTCAAATATTTGGATTTTCACACATCTATTGCTATATCTATTTATTGACATAAATTACATTTTTACGTTGTTATTATTTTTTATTTATTTTTCGTTTATTTTTTTTTCAGGAGAGCTAAAATATTTGCAATTCATCACATCTTTGTTAAATTTTTACCTATGCTATCCATTGACATAAACATATCTTTTTTTAATAAGAGCTCAAATGTTGGGATTTTTTCTTAATTACGCTATCCATTGACGTAAACTAATTTTTAAGATTGTTACACCAACTTTTTTCCATGAGCTAAAATATTGTTTTTTTCTCACAGCTTTGCTATATTTTTTTCTATTCATTGACATGAATTATTATTTTTTTAATTGTTGAATCGATTTTTTTTCCAGGAGAGCTCAAATATTTGGATTTTCTCACACTTTTACTATATTTTGTTCTAAGCTATCCATTGACGTAATTTTTACGTTGTAAAATTAGTATTTTTTTACTCCAAGAGAGCAAAAATATTTGAATTTTCTCAAATTTTCACCATATTTTTTGATATGCTATCCATTAAATAATTTTTTGTCCAGGAGATCAAGTACACGATGTTTGAGCCAAACATTTTCTTTAACCTCTTTATGCAGATGCCGCCTCCATTCATATCGGCGCCGACCCACGTGGTGAAAAGCGCTTCACGGGTCTTCTACAAGACCTCAGACTCTACTCCAGCCGACTTAATCGCTCAGAAATCCAGGAGCTTCATAACCAGCCTGCGAAAAACGATCTCCACAACGTGTCCGGATACCTCACCTACAGACCCGAAGACACAAACAAGTCGTTTTTAGTTGAGGTAAGAGACGATCAAGAGGAGGAAGGAGAGGAGAAGTTCTATCTTCAGCTCGTGGCGGTACAAGGTGGCGCTCGTCTGCCGAAGCCCCGCCCAACTGCTCTTCTTAGGGTGATGAAGAGTGATAATGCCAACGGGCTTTTTGGCTTCACCGGTGCATGTATTCCTGATGTAAGTCTAAAAGAAACACCAGACACCAAACATGATTTATTAAGCACCCCAGTTTCTGGGAGTTGGAGTTTCGCTCAGTAGAATACATACAAAAATTTAAGAGAATTATTTAGCCTGAAATGTTGTTATTATTATTATGATTATTGTTATTATTATTATTATGTATTTATTAATTTTTTGTGCCAGAAAATTCAGGGAGGTGCTTATATCAGTCAAGTCCAAGTCTAAGTATTCGCGTAAATATGGTGTGAAAGTTAATGCTGTTTAACTAGTTTTGGTTTGTTAATAGAAGAAAAATTAGTAATTTAAGATAAGTATTTGGTCTGAAATTTCATTGATTTTATTTTTGGGGAATTTTTATTTTGTGCCAGAAAATTCCGAGTGGTCTTATAGCATTCACGGAAATATTCTATAGCGTGAAAACTATTGCTGTTTATCTAGTTGTATGAGGCACTTTCTAGATATAAATCCTTTCTAAAGAGGTATTTGACATTGTTTTACTGTCGGCCTGTGCTTTACGATGATGTAATGCGACTCCTAATTGTGGGGCTACGTCTTATTGCATTTTTAATTCGTCTTCACGCCTGGATGGACGCAGCGTGCATTCTTCTCTATAAGGGAATTAGATGAATGACATCTCGGATGGCTGTTGGCTAGTTAATACAGCAGATGGCTAGTGAATTCCTCCAGAGGAAAACCGTTCAACTAGTGACAGAAGAGACGGCGTGTGCTCTCTCTACTTAGTTTGCTTCCTCTTAGTGCTAATGAACAATTGAACTAATCAAACATTAGAGGAAAACAATGCCAACATGTAACTTGTATGTTTAACTTTTTTTTACAATTAGATATCCGTACAATTACTCAAGTATGGCTTTCAGCTAGTCTTTATACCTCCACGGGTTCTCCTTGGAATTTACGCACTAATTTAACATAGTATTTTTCTTTAACATCTGATTAATTTGAGCAAACAAATAGTTAGCAGATGCTTAAATGTGTCCTGTACTTGGCTTACCGTGACATTTGCCCTCTGTTTATCAGATATCTGAGGAGGGCTCGACCATCTCTTGTGTAGTGGAGCGTACACGTGGCGCTCTGGACCATGTCTATGTAAAATACACCGTCACTCAGGTTGATTCGCCTGCGGACTCATCAAACGCCTCGGACTTTGCTAACACCACTGGCTCTGTCCTTTTCTTGCCAGATCAACGTTCCGAGGTAACACACAACCTGTCAACCAATCATTTACTGGTTTGCACTAGTGGCGCTTTGTTTTCTCCCAAATAAAGGAAACATAAATAGTTAACACTGTCAGTGCAATCAATGTTTGATCGCTTTCTGTGTTTTACTCATTGGCTGTTTTATTTATCTTATATAATAATTTTGGTTAAATAATATATGAGTGTGTGTTTAGTACATAAAATGTAAAGATGCAGAGGTGTAAAACATTTTGTAAATATTTTACAAATAATATTACATGTATATATATGTATAACACAATTGATTCTAAAAAAAAAAAAAAAAAAAGTACGACAAACGCGTAAAGAAACTGGAACAATTCTTTAGACATTGAAATACTGAGCATAGTACTTGTACTTTATTGATTGCATGCATTTATGAGGAATGCATGCATTTTAAAGTTTCTTAAGTTGTTTATAGTGTAGTTAGGATTCTCAACCGAGGTACAAAGTAGCCAAAAAATACTTAAAGTAAAAAAAATATTTACAAAATTTACAAAAACACCTCAAAAGGTGTATTTACTCAAGTACTTTACGCGATTAAACAAGGTTTGTGTCTTTCTGTACACTTATTTTAATAGTGTATTAATCGTATATTAGTTATAATTATTTTAATTATATTTATTTAACACTTTGTGTTACATTTTTAATTTAATTAATTTAACACTTTGTACAATAGCAATGCTTTTTTTTAGTTATTATAAATAGTATAGAGTAGAAAATGCATCAGGATCATTTTACACTTGTTAAAAAAAAAAAAAAAAAGGTTTCAGTCGGTTATGCTTGTTAAATGATGGTCATGTGGCTCTATCTAGTGGTGGTCTTTTTGTATTGCTTTATTCTGTTTCTCTTTTGCACGACTCTGTATTTCTCATTTGTCTCGCAGGTTTTAAACCTTTTTGTTCTGAATGATGACCTGCCGGAAACCGATGAACACTTCCGGGTCAGGCTGGTTTCTGCCGAGTCAGTTGATGGTAAACCAGGTTCCACTCCAACCAGTGGCTCCAGCATTGATCCGAGCAAAGCCATCAACAACATTACAGTTCAAGCCAGTGACCATCCATATGGTATGCCCGTCTACCAGAGGTGTAAAGTACTTCAGTAAACTTTAGGAATTTTTGGCTACTTTGTACTTGTATTTGTAATGCTTACATTTTGTTATGCTCAGTACAACTACAAGTATTATACATATGTATACATATTGTATATTTACAAAATGTACAAAAATACCTAAAGAAACAAAGTCTATTTAATCACGTACTTTACACCTCTGCCGTCTACTAACCAGTGTTCTCACAATACTAGAAATAGAAAATTCGATACGATACCTAGAAAAGTATTGATACTCTATACCATTTTTGATACCATGGGGAAAACTACAACAATGTTAGGGATTGTTTTTGCTTTAGAAATAGAAAAAATTAAATAAATAGCAGAAAAAGCTGTTTTTGCTTTAGAAACTGGAACATAAAGTTTTTAAGATTACATAATAAAAATGAGTTTGGTAGGAGTACGCTAATCCTAGCCAAAAATGTTTCTAAAAGTTTACACAATAAAAAACAATTTTGAATTGTTTTTCAAAAAAGCTGGTAGTGTGAAAAAAGGAAATGAGTGAGTTTTCACTGCAGATTGTTGATCATCATCTTCCTTTCTGGTGCTATAAAATAACAATTACATGTTGAGAAACATTTTTTTGTATTTATATTGTTTGTTTTTATTATTGGATCAAGTCTTTAGAAGTAATAAGCGTACTTCTTAAACTTCTCCTGAAAAAAATTATCTCCTGTTGGTACACTGTTAATACAAGTGCAAACGTGCATCACGCAATCACTGTCACAGTATTGTAAAGTTTCAGATTTTTCGGTATCGATATCCTTGACAACACTACTACTATTATTATTATTATAGCAAAATAACAGTATACAACTTATACCCACTACATTGTTGTTTCTTTACCAGGCCTTTTCCAGTTTCAAACCGCCCCAGTGCCTGCGAGTATGATTAAACCACTGGTGGAAGAAGCCACGCTGACCGTTCAAGAGGAGGCCGGAGTTGTTAGTTTGAGGGTGGCCAGAGCCCAGGGGCTTATGGGAAGGGTCATGGTGGGCTACCGGACCTCAGCCTTGAAAGCTATCGGCTCAGTGGACTACAAGGTACATTTAGAATGCTTAATAATACTACTAATAATAATGACAATAATAAAAATCAATAACAATAACAACAGCAACATAATAATAATAATAATAATAATAATAATAATAATAATGATAATATGATGATGATGAAGACAATGAAGATATCAAAATAAGTATATATATATATATATATATATATATATATATATATTATTAATAATAATAATAATATTGTTAAAATTAAGGCTGTCAAAGTTAACTAGTTAACGCACGCGATTCATTTTAAGTGCTTAATCGAGTAAATTTTTTTTAACGCCATTATTCATAGTTGAAGTTTTTTCACTTTCGGTTTGGTGAAAATGCAATGAATAGACAGAGCCGTGCTAGTGTCACCCAGGTGTGGCTCATTATGATTACTTTGCGCCTAAATAGCAGCAGGTGAAAGTGTTTTATGACAGACACTTGTCTCAACAATCTTCCGTGTTTTTAATGTTCTTGAATGGACTTGTTAAAACTGAGACTCGATCTTATTTAGACGTTTCAACTGCGGTCTCGTTCCCTGACCTATTCAGGGAAAGGAGGTTACGCAAGTAACCATAGACTTTCCCTTTCATAGTCAGGTCACTTCGACGTCTGTCAGTTACCTGACTATGGGATAATACAACAGGCCACATTCAAGGATAGCATCTTACCGAAAGACCCCTCCGGCGCAGCTAGCCGGGGACCAGTCAGTGGATCTTCCACAGCATCTAGAGGTGGGCCTAGCCCGAAGGGTAATAGCACTCACCTCCATGGGGGCAACCAAGGAATCTGGTGGCTCTCGACCCGTGCCGTGGGGGACCCAGGGTCGACGGAGAACACCTCTCATCTAGGGGTGGGCGATATGGGTTAAAATTCATATCACGGTATTTTTTAGTGTACAGACGGTATCGGTATTATATCACAATATTGTGTGTGTGGGGGGTATTATTTTATATAAAGTACGAAATTAAAACGCAAGGGCAGACCTGGAGAAGCAGCTGTCATTTTTAATACCGTATATCTGTTAAAAGTAGTCCAGACATTTATTTAAAAAAATTTTTTTTAAATTAAATGTCCTGGGTCTATCTTTTAAGAGAGTGCAAGAGGGAGAAAGAGAGACATAGACAGTGAGAGAGAGAGAGAGAGAGAGAGAGAGAGAGAGAGAGAGAGAGAGAGAGAGAGAGAGA
>MU204315.1:480312-511532 GCA_017309775.1 Paedocypris sp. Pulau Singkep
GAAAGAGAAACAGTGAGATAGACAGCAAGAGTGAGATAGACAGTGAGAGATAGACAGCAAGAGTGAGATAGAAAGTGAGAGATATACAGCGAGAGAGAGAGAGAGAGAGAGAGAGAGAGAGAGAGAGAGAGATAGACAGTGAGAGATAGACAGTGAGAGAGAGTGAGAGAGAGAGAGAGAGAGAGACAGACAAAAATGGAGAGAGCCAGCGCGACTCACGCTTTCCCTCTCTTTCGCACACGCGTCTGAATCTAAAGTTGCGTGAAACCAAGGTTAACAATCGAAAACAGACTTCGACCAAAATAAAACGAGCAGAATTTTCTCGTGCGCGCGTTTTTTCGGACTCGCGCACACTAAAACAGCCGCTCTAAAAAAACGAAACATTACAGACATGGAGCGGCACAGCGCATGCGCGACCCATGCGCCTCGCGGGTGATCTATTAATTTAGTTTCTTACAATGCTTTCTGTATTCGATTAGCAAAGTATCTGTGTCGTAATTAAAAGTTATAACAAAACAAATGTATTTTAAAGTATTAAAGCGTTGATATGTGTGTATAAAAAGTACATTCATGCAAGTGCCACGGTATCCACGATATTGCAAAATCCATATCGTGGCGGATCTCAATACCGGTATTCACGTTAAAACCGGTATACCGCCCACCCCTACTCTCATCTTGTGAGAAGTGTTGTGTTGAGTTGGCGTGAGATGCCACTCTTGAAAGGAAACCCAGTGTCTGTCGTGGACAGAGTCAAGCTCGGGAGAGGGAGGAGAGCATTGCCCTACTACTCGACCTCATCCCTTCGGGAAACACAGGCGATGTACTCGGTGAGTAACGCTCTTGTGGAGGAACACAGCCAGGAACTAGGCAACTAGTCTGGACTCAATGGCACCAGGGGACCCCTTCCTTACGCTTGTTCGTCCGTCCTGGACGTCCCCTAATGTGCTGAGCGGACTGGACGTGTCTTTAGCCTAGCTTGAGGGTAGAAGAACACTAGAAACGGAGACTGGCCCCAAACTGGAGTTAGCTCCGCAGGCCTACACTGTGCCAGTATTGCCCTCCACTGCAGAGTGTATCTGTGTGGATACCGACGCCTTATTCAGTTCGTAGAACCAAATGAAGGTATTTGTGTAGCCCAGCCGGCAGCTCTACAAATGTCTGTTAGAGAGACTCCTCTTGCTGTCGCGACAGATGAGGCCATACTCCTGGTAGAGTGGGCTCTCACGTCTAGCGGGCATGGCACTTACGGACGTGATACGTGAACTTAATCGCGTCAACGATCCAATGCGAGAGTCTATGCTTGGTGACGGCATTCCATTTCTGTCGACCACCATAACAGACAAAGAGCTGTTGTGAGCGTGTGAAGCTCTCCGTGTGCCGGCAAGGAAAAGCGTGTAGTACGCACTGGGCGCAACGGATGACCGGCCAGGTCTTGCTCCCCTGCGGGGAGGGCCTGCAACGTCACTACCTGGTCCCCGTAGGAGGTAGTGGGCACCTTGGGCACATAACCAGGCCCATAGTCTCAGCACTGCGTGCGAGTCTCCAGGGCCGACGGTCAGGCACTGAGGATTTGCAGAGAACGCCTCTAGGTTCCCGGCCCGATTCACTGAGGCTAGCGCTAGATGTAACGCAGCCTTCAGTGTGAGCAGCTTAAAACTCGCAGTCTCCAACGGCTTGACGGGGGGAAGTAGGAGGATCTGCAGTTAAAGCCTCTAGGTACCCGACCCGTTTCACTGAGGCTAGCCTAACGCAGCCTTCAGTGTGAGTGGCTTAAGACTCACAAGGGGGGGGGGGTCGGGGGAAGTCTGGAGGGGGCCACCCTCCTAGCACCTCTCAAGAACCTAATCATCGGGTCGTGCCAGCCGACTGTCTTCCCTTCAATGAGGTCATGGGGAGGCGGAAACGCTGCCACACTCTCGACTCTCAGAGTCGAAGGGGCCAGGCTCTCTTCGAGTTTCTACTGAGAATCGTCCCAACGGGGCAACTCAGTGGGTTTTCGTTTTTCTGGCGGCACCAGGTGACGAAAGTCTGCCACTTCAGGTCGTATAACCGTCGCGTAGACGGTGCACGTGCCTGAGCAATATTGTCCTGTACCAACTGTGGCAGTTCTTCTAATGAGATGACCCGTCCAACGGCCAGAAATGGAGATTCCAGAGATACTTCCGGAGACCATGGGTTTATAGATAAACAGACTAGTCTGAAGTAAACAGATCTATCTGTGCTTGACCGAACTCGATCCACACCTCTGTCACCACTTGAGGGTTCAGCCTCCATTCGCCAGGAGTGGGGCCCTGCCTCGACAGCGCATCCGCGGCTGTGTTGAAAACGCCTGGAATGTGGACTGCCATCAGAGACTTTAGCCTCGGCATGCACCACATCCAGAGGCAACGTGCGAACTTGGTCAAGCGGTGCGAGCTCAGACCGCCTTGGCGGTTGATGTACGCTACTGCAACTACGCTGTCTGACCTGACCAGCACGTGCTTCCCACGGACTTTCCTGAGCAACCGCTTCAGTCAGAGGTGCTCGTCCAGTAGCTCGAGCATGTTGATGTGCCACTGCAGGCGAGGATCCGACCAGCGACCGGCCACTCCACGGCCGTCGCACACTGCTCCCTACCCCATGTTGGATGCATCTGTGGATACCACAACACAACGGGAGACGATTCCTAGAGGAACACCTGCCCTCAGGAAGCTCATCTCTGACCAAGGGTGGAGCAGGTGGAGGCATTCGGGCGTGACGAGTACCCGATGCCTCCCCAGCCGCCAGGCTCGACTTGGAACTCTGTTCCAAATCCAAAACTGGAAGGGCCGCATGTGCAGTCTGCCTAGCGGAGTCACCGAGGAGGCGGTCGTCATGTGGCCGAGGATCCTGTGGAAGATCTTGCACGAAACCCGGGAACAGGTGTGCAGTTGACGCCGCGCATCTGAACGGAGTCGAGGTTGAGCCAGAGAAAAGTCGCCATTAATTTGGTCATGGAAGTACGATTAATTAGTTAAACATTTTTAATTGTTTGACAGCACTAGTTAAAATACAATATCTAAACAATATTATCTAACAATAATATTAGTAACATAATATAAATAACAACAACAACAACAACAATAATAATAATAAAAATGTACTACTGCTACTACTACTACTACTACTAATAATAATAATAACAATAATAATAATATTCTACTACTCCTACTACTACTACTACTACTACAAAGAAACAAAATAATAATAATAATGTTCATATTTTTCAGGATACAGAAGGAGTACTAGAATTTTTGTCCGGTGATAGAATAAAATACATCAACGTGACTATAATTGACAACTCTGTGCCGGAGCTGGACAAAGCATTTCGAGTGGAGCTGTATAATCCAACAGGCGGAGGTGAGGAAATAAAAAACAAGTGGCACAATTCACACAATAGTTTTGCAGGATTTTATGGGTAAACAGGCAATATCAGAGAAATATATTTCGTGAGCAATCAGCTGATGTAGTGCTGAGTGTTAATGATCACATGATTGTTGTAGTGCACTTTAACATAAGTTATTCATAATGGCTTTTGTATTTTTAATATATAACAGAAGTAACACGAAATGTATACACATTATGTTTTTTTTTTATACTACAGTCGACTCGGCTTAATTGTGCCGCCGTTTGAAGGGAGCAGCCGCTTTATTGGGATGTATTATAAAGTCTTAATCAGGGGTTTTTAAACTTTTTGACCTCAGGGGCCAAATTTGCCTGATCAAAATGACCGGTGGCCCATTAAAATAAGCATTATTTCAGCCAATCAAAATCATGATTTAGGTTAATGCACACAAAATTTTATAAAACTTTTAAAAACTTTTTATAAATTGTATTTACTCCAAGGCTTTCCAACGAGTTTTGGATGTTTGGTTTCTTGATGTCGCCTTAATGTTGAAGGAGACACGCGCAACACACTGGCCTCTGGTGGGCTTGTGGAATCAAGTTAGTGGCAAGAAATATCAAGTGTAAATTTCTATGAAATGCTTCACATTTTCGTTTAGTTTTTTTCTTTTTTTCTTTGTAATCTTCACATTTTTGTTTTTTTCTTTTTCAAGTTTAAGTTAATTTATATAGCGCTTTTCATAGTTCCAGACCAGCGCAAAGTCGCTATGCAGAATTAGGGAAAAAAGAGTGTTCAAAAAGTAGTTTGTGTTCAAAATAGTCTGTGTTCAAAAGTTAGAAAAAAAGTCAGTTAAAAAATGTTTGTTAAGCATTTTCGAAAAGAAAAAAAAAAATACAAATTTAGATTGCAAATAACTCCAAAACATAAATGTGAAGCATTTCATAGAAACTCATGTTTGATATTTTTGCCATTAATATAATTGTATAGAGGTCGTAACCTTTCGTTCTCATTTGTTCATTTGAACTATGTTTCCATCTTCAGTCAAAAGTCTGCAGCTACTGAATTAGTCTGCTGCTGCTTTTTGGAGCGTGTTAATACCTCAGTGTTACCTAGTGGTGGGCAGCTGCTGCATTGTGGGTATGCGGTTCTTACGGTCCAAAGTCACAGAACTGACATTTTTTTTGCGGCCCACTAGGTGGCGCTCAGGGCACAACTATCACTGGTCTAAATCATATCTCATAACGCAAATGTGTGCCGCTTTATTGGAGCACAATGGTCGCGTCCCAAAAAACAGAAGTCGACTGTATATAAATGGCGCGCTTTACATTATCCTTGGTGATAAAGGTCTTTTGCTTTTATTTCTGATAGTGAACAATTTCCATTCCAATTCTTTCTTTTGCTCTTTTTGTGATTTCTGACGTGTTGTTTTCACTATGTGGCTCCTCTTGTGTGAATCCTGTGTGTTTCTGTCCGGACCTTGTATGCTCTTTCAGTGGATGAGTTTTTTGCAAGTGAGGGAAGTGGAAGTGGGGAGAGTGCGAGTGACTACTTCCTTCAGTCTTTTCACTATCATCAGGGTAAGATCTATCAGCCCGCCAATACCTTTCAAAAAATTGAAATAAAAAAGTAATAATAATATTAATAAAAGTAATAATGATCTTCAATTTATTTCAAATTTTTTTTCCATGTTGTTTCCATTTTTAGGTAGCATTGTTTGTTATAATTGTAACTATGATAAAAAATATTAAAGTGATTATAATTGTTTTTTGTTTATAGATAAATAATATGTATATTGCATATGTGCATATACAAAATAATTATATGTACAAACATATACAAAATACATAAATATGTATACAAATATTCTGTAAAAATACACACATTTATAATACTGTATTTTTTGGTTTTATTTTGGTTTTGTTGTGATTTTTTTTTTTTATCTGATCAGCTGAGTTTTCACACATTCCTTTTGAATTCCTATATTTTAATTGAACGCCCAGATTAATATTCACATCCCCCATGTGCCAATTTAATCCAAGCTGTTTGTAAAGAGCTAAAGCCTGCGAGCAATAACCCCAGACTCCTGGGAAAAGCATATAAGAACTGAAAAGAAAGCATTCAAGAAAAAGAATTTCTAAAGAACTGAAAGGGTGAAATTTAATAGCAAGATATTTTTCTGTCGTCTGTTGGCATTAGGGGTATTGTATAAGGCAATGTAGGGCGGCATATTAATATACGTATGTATTGATCTCTCTCCAAAGCGAACCTCGGAGTAGCTGCTCGCATCACGGTGACCATTGCTGCTTCTGATGAGGCTCACGGAGTCTTTCAGTTCAGCGTCGAGTCTTTAAGTGTAAATGGCACAGAGCCCGAGGACGGTAGAAGTATCATCACCTTGCAGGTCAGTGACGCTTCTCTAATGGCCACATCACGTGTTGTAAACCAGTGCTTTCCAACCTTTTTTTTGTCACGGACTGGGGGTGGGGGGCATTTTAGCATTTAAGCATTAGGGATGCACCGATATTGATTATTGGCCTCTTTACCCTCTTTACACATTTTCTAAAGTACTCGTACTTGTTAAAAGTCCACCGATACCGGAAACAGTAAAAAAAATAGTATTTATTTAAATTTAAACATGCATTCAAAAAGTTATCAAAAATAGAAAAAAAAAAAAAACTCTTTGTTTTTTGTTTTAAATTGTCAGAAACCTTTTTCAAATGTGACTTAATTATTTTTTTTCGTCTGTACTTTGAACAGAGAAAGTCCTACAGCTTAGAATACCATAAATGTGCGCAAATGCGTGTGTAAGGGGTTAAAGTGAAAGTCTAAGTCAGCTTTATTGTCAACTCTGCCATACATACTAGACGTACAGAGAGTCTACTCGTCCCTTACTTAAAAACACACATGTAACAATGTACACATAGACAACAATTGGACATGTAACAACAATTTTAGAAAATGTGTAAATGGTACAATAAGTGTAAACGAACAATGAAAAGACATACAAATGAACACGTTTGACTGACTTTTGACAGACCGACGCCTAGTTTTGCCATAACTACAACGGTGTGTGAGTAAAGTCACTGCTACAAGAGCACATAAATCAGAGAAACGAGTGACGTACACCGCCCAATTGAAGACGAGACGCTTCCGATTTAGGAAGAAAACGTCCTACTGCTCAAATTGCCGCCTAACAAAAATGTAAAGATTACAATTGAAAGTAATTATTACAAAATAAATTTGTTTTTTATTCATAAATTTGCGGTCATTTTTGTTAATTTACAAAAGATATTTTTGGCACTAATCTGATTCCATACTTGGCTGGCCCGGTACCATTTCATCCACAGATCAGGGTTTTGAGACCAGGGTTGTAAATGACTGTCTTTCACAGGTGATTCGCACCTTCGGAGCCTTGTCGAACGTGACCGTGTACTGGGAAGCCGACTTGAGCTCCACAGGAGAACTCATCTATAGGTCCGGCAATGTGACGTTTGAAGTGGGCCAGACCGTCAGGAGCATTTACCTCGTCGTTTCCCAAGATGAGGTTCCCGAGCTTGACAAGAGCTTCAACATCCACCTTGTGAACGTCTCAGACGGGCGACTGGGCAAGGAGACGACTGCGAGAATAACCGTCCTGGCCAGTGACGATCCGTATGGACTTTTTGTATTTTCTCAAACTAGCCGACCAGCACGAACAGCAGAAGGCAATGTTGGCATCACGCTCACCATCCAAAGGTGGAAAGGTTTGATGGGACGAGTGAGAGTGACCTACAGAACTTTTAGGGACTCGGACTCGGCGCTGTTCATCACGCAAGGGGTGGGCCGGGCCGCTGCTGGGAGGGACTTTGTGCCTATCGTCGAGTCGGTGATGTTTTTAGCAAATCAGAGTGAAGTCAACATTACCGTACGGATTCTTGATGATGAGGAGCCCGAGAGAGCCGAGTCTGTGTTCTTGGAACTCGTCAACGTCACGTTAGTTGAAGGTCTCCAGTCCAGACCAGGTACTAGACAATTTGTGAACTTTTTTTAATAATGGTCATCATTTCCCAAAATAATATCAATAATTTATACAGTGAACTCTGAAAAATGGGCAGCTGGGTAAAGGGAGTCGAACATATTTCTTAAAAATAAAATATTTTCGTTTGGATTTTTGGCTGGTTTGCTGGTGATTGGCTGGTGAGAATGTGATTGGCAGCTGCTTGACCAGGAAGTGTGTGAGGAGTTCAGTGAGCATACACTGCATAATTCATCGCTTTTTTAGTATGAGTACACAATAAGCTGTGATTAGAGTATTATTTTTCGCACAGTATTGCTACGTTTACGTTTTTGTGGTGGGGTAGTTGAGATTAATAGTAGACATTTTTTGTCTATTCACATTGAAATATTGTAGTAGGAAACTGTATGTTCAGAGATCCCGATAGGTGTCTTACAAATAAAATGTATTATTATTATTATTATTAATAATATATTTAATATATTTAATATTATTAAAATATATTTAATAATATTTCATATATCTAAAAGGCTCAATTTCTATTAAAAACTTATAATTTTGTGCTAACTAGAATTTAACAATTGCTATTTTGAGTTGTTTGCTTTTGATTTTTAGCCGTTTGCTTTCTGATGCAGTGACGTGGATGATGTCGATTATGAATGTGTTTAGGTGCTCGATAAACTCCTCCCCCACTTCCTAGTCAACTGCTGCCAATCTCATTCTCACTAGCCAATCAGAGTAAGGGTGATGCATCCCAACATGAAGATCCTGCCAGAAGTCGAAAAAACGAAATAAATGAAACAAATGAAAAAGTCTGAAACGAAAAAAAAAAAAAACTATTCTAACAAAAACGTGAAGATAACGAAATATAAAAAAAAGCAACCGACACTGTGAAGCATTTTTGTGTGTTTCTTAAAAATTTACGTTTGATATTTTTTCAAAGTCCAAATCACATCTCATGACCCAGATTTGTCCCGCTTTATTGGGGCAAAATGGTCGCATCCCGATTGTGTCCCAATTAATGGGAGTTCACTGTATAAACATCCACCAACTATGTAATAGTATTAATTTATTATTAATTAGTTGTTGTTTATTATTGTCTAATATCTAATTAGTGCTTGTTTGCTTTTATAGTTGCTCTGTCTCCTCAGCTTGGGCCAAGGATCCTCATAGTTGCCGAGATCATCATAGAGGAGAGTGATGATGCTTTTGGCGTTTTGCAGTTGTCTTCTTCTGCAGTGAGCGTGCCTGAGTATTACACTGGGCCCATTATAAACGTCACTCGTACTGGAGGAATCTTTGCCGACGTGTCCGTCAAGTTCCGAGCAGTGCCAATGACTGCGAGAGTTGGTGTGTGTTACTGCCTTTGTAGATGTTTTACAAATACCTAGTTAATATACTGTATTTACACGGATAAAAGCACCCCTTTTTTTCCAGTTTTAGACCCTCAAAAACATGGCGGGTGCTTTGTGCACATTTCAAACATGTAAATATAAGTCCATTTTTTTCACATTTTAGGTCAGGAGTGATCAAAAATAATATAGAAATAACGTCATCTTTATGTTGGGTCCGCTTTTCTTTTTTGACGTTTACAGATATTCATATGCTTTTATAGACCAAGGAACAGAAATAAAGAATTTTAAATAAATAACATTAGCCACGCAGCAACACTTGACAGTGACTAAATAAAGTGTTTGAAATAGAAATAATAAATATAACAAAATATAATAATTAATATTGAAACAGACAGGGACGACAAACCAAATAGCTGGTGTAGGCTATCGGCTAAGAAAAAGTCCATAAGCTGGCGAAAGAGTCGAAAACGAAGAACACAGGCAAGGAGTCAAAGCCAGGAAACAAAAACAATCAAAACGCTCTGTCTGCTGCACAGGGCCAAACAATACTTACAAATACAATACAAAACAATTAATGGCTGCCGCTGTGCGGACTGGAGTGCAAAGGCTCATGGGAGGTGGAGTTCCGATCACTAGAATAGATCTATTTTTTAAGTTAAACAACATCAAAGAGACACAAAGTCACAAGTAAGGTTTGTTATTAACAAGTATTTTCCCCGATTTTTTTTTTTGTGAAAAAAAAAGGGATTTTGTGCCTGAAATATTTTGGGGGTGAATGAGTTCGCGTAAATACTGCAATAAATTCAAACAAATTTCAGCCTCAGTCGTTCAACTGGTGCAATGAATTAATTTTACTATGTTTGTTCTTTTCAATCTTGGATTCTGACTGAATGTTTTTGGGCATCACGTGTAGGAGAAGATTACAGTGTGGCGTCTTCTGATGTGGTTTTGCTGGAGGGAGAGAGTAGCAAGCCTGTCCCCATCCTCATCATCAACGATGCTGTGCCCGAGCTGGAGGAGCGGTTTCGAATCGAGCTTCTCAATCAGACCACCGGGGGTGCTTTTCTGGGAGAGCTCACGCAGGCAATTATCACCATTCTTCCTTCGGATGATCCATACGGGTCTTTTGGTAAGTTTCTCTGTGGTGAATGTGTGCTGTCAAAGTTAACAAGTTAACGCACGTGATTAATTTTAAGTGCTTTATCGCGTCAATTTTTTAAATTGTGCAATGAATAGAATTTAGAGAGCCACACGCTGTCACCTGATGTGCTCATTAAGAGCCGCTGCTCACCGTCATTGAGATCATGTGTTGGCACTTAGGCACAAAGTGACACTGACCTAGTTTTCCCCTCTCGCAAAACAGACATCGTTCCTTTTCAACTGCAAATAACTTTGTTCAAAAAGCCGAAGCTTTAGATTCATACGGATTAGGTAAACAGACAACACTGTATTTACTTATACTTATTTTTAAAAACAGACATTCTAATGTGTATCCTGCCTCTGGCCCAAAGACGCTGAGATAAGCGCCAGCGCCCCACGACCCTGTAAAGCAGACCTGGGCAAACTACGGGGCTACATGCGACCCGTTAAACGTTTTTATTAGTATTACCGTTAAACGAAACCAAAGCTGACAATGGTTGGAACAATTCGTAAAAATAGTACAAAAGATATTAATATTCATAATTAGATATTCGTAAACAATAGGATAAATTATTCAAGATACGTTCCCTATATTGTTTGAATTTCAGATAAAAGTCACATATGTTAATGTGTCATGGAGTAAAATTTTGATTTCTAATTGCTTTTAACACCCCAAATATGTCTCGGGTCAATTTGACCCGAGGATACTGGAGGGAACCAAAATGGGAATATCCCACAAAGGTTAAATATATAAAGTCACGACAGCAACTTTGCTGATTAAAACTTAAAAAAATTATATCTGCTTAGAGCGGCCCTAACGGTGGAAATAAATCTGCAGAATAGCAACACCGTTGTATAAGCCGCATGGTTCAAAACCTATGAAAAAAGTAGCGTCTTATAGTCCAGGAAATACGGTAGTTTTTTTGGTCCAGTCCTCCGCAAAATGTTCTGCTTCTTATGTGGCCCCTTGGAAAAAATAATAGCCCACCCCTGCTGTAAAGGACGAAGCAGCAAAGAAAAAATATATACTTCAAACTTTGTTGATGGATAACACTTATATGTAAGACCAAAATTTACTTACTTACTTACAATACATTGCAAATTGAACAAAAATTATATTAAATGATTTTACAGTATTTAAACAAGTGTTTATTTAGTGTTGAGTTTATATTAATTTACATATTACAACTCAAAATCTAATATTACAAGCTTCAGTCTTTTAATCGCGATTAATTTGGTCAGGGAAATGCAATTACCTAGTTTAAAAAAATTAATCGTTTGAAAGCACTAGGTGAATGTCGTTTTTTTGCGGCGGTTTATTTTGTTAATTATATGTTTTATTGATTAGTTTTTCAGGCGGCGGCGTTAACAATAGAGGAACCAGAGATGAGTGCTTTTGAGGTCTCTCTGCCCATTGTAAGGAATTTTGGAACAATGGGCGACGTTACGGTACAATGGAGAGCCACTGTTAACGAAAGAGAGGCCACTGGGGATCTCCGGCCTTCTTTTGGAGAGGTCCGGTTTGCGCCCGGAGAAACCTCGAAGACTCTGAAAGTGGAAGTTCTGCCTGACGACGTTCCTGAAATCGAAGAGGTCAGAGTTTGTTTTGCTCCGTGGGCAGAAAATGTGAAGACTGCAAAATACAGGGTTCCTACGGGCGCTTGAAATCCTTGAAAATACTTGAATTTCAATTATGTCTTTTCAAGGCCTTAATAACGCTTGAATTTAAAACAAAGTGCTTGAAAATGCTTGAAAATTTAATTATGCTTATTTCAGAACCAGCAAAAACAGTGGCTTACAGTGCGTACAGTGGCAAACAGTGCCGATAGCTATTTGGTAAGGCAAAAATGTCAAAAATTGGGACGTTTATTATGCCCTAATAAGTTCCCCTAAATTCAGACTGATTTGTTTACTAAATAATACAATTTTGACTGTAATGAAAAAACTAAAAAAATCAAAAAGTTGGGGGGGGGGTACTTATAATAGCAGATTTCAAATCCACGCATAAATATAAGCCCCCATCGTTCTGTATTTCAAGTCAGGAACAATCACAAATAAAAGCAGCGGCACATTTAATGCCTATATAATGTTAAACAATGGTCTGTAGGCAGACGTGCTACAGTATAAGCTTTTATTGGCTTAATAACAGAAATAAAGAAATATTAGACACAACGTGACACGTAAGGGAGACAAAATAACACTGGAAAAAGTAAGAATAAACTAAATACAGTGCAATAATTTTATTACAACAAACTGAAACTACAAACCACCAAGAGCAAAGGATCTTGGGAAACGAAGTCCTGACCACCTCAAATTATTTTTATTTTGTGCCTGCAAAATCAGAGGGGGTGCTTATACTCATGGGGCGCTTATATATTCGTGTAAATACGATATATTTTACAACAACTGTATGGTGCTGGAAAATCTCAAACTTGGACTGTTAAATTTCTTGAATTTGACTGTTCAGAAACTGTAGAAACCCTGGTAACATATGCTTTATTCAGGTTATAAAAGTTGAACTTATCGGTGCAACCAATGGAGGAACTATTGGAGCTGATCGAGTGGTGGAAATTGTAGTGCCTGCGAATGATAACCCCCATGGAACAGTTTCTTTTGAGAGAACGGTTTATCGTGTGCAAGAACCTCTGGAAGGCGTCTATACCGCCAACATCACCATTCGAAGAAGGTAAAGAGGCATCTTGTTTTTCATATTTCTAAAATTATATACCAAAAAAGCTTTAATGGAGCGCTATGGCAGTCTATTTTTAAACTCTTCCGTCGGGGGGGAAGGGCTATCTATTAGAGGTGGCGTTCTATTGCAGTGTTAATTTTGACACAGATTTTTTTATTTAGTTTTAGTCATAGTCTTTTGACTAAAACTCAGTTTTGTTTTTGTCCCAAATTAGTCATCTTAATTGTTTTAGTTTTAGTCTAATTTTGTCTAACATTTTAGTCGACTAATATACAGTATAGATTTAGTCAACGAAAATATAGGTGCTATGTATTCTAAATGTTAACTAAAGTTGCTTTGTCTAAGAAATCTGAATACGTAGTTAACTATGAACATATATACATGAAGATCTTACTTATTTGGAAAAACATTTATTTTTCCTGATCTTATTTTCATGAACTTTTCTTTCAATCAAATTAAATGCATTTTCATAAATTAAACCTCAACAAAGAGGAAACTAAATACAGTAAAATAAATAAAATTATATTTGCATCACGTTTATAAGTAACAAAAGGTTGCACAGTGAAAGAAAAAAAAGAAGTTTCATCTGCAGATGGCACTTCGGGTGTGTTTTTCTCGTAATTGTTGCTCCATGCGGCGTACTGGTTTTTCTATGGTCGCATTTAATGTAAAATTAATCTATATATCTCACTGCTTTTTTCTAGACGTTTTTTAAAAAGCTCGCCTCTATCCCATCCCATTTTTCAAGCTTTGCTTAAAGGCTCCATGTCCTGATTAGGTGTCTCTGCATTTGCACCCGCCATTCTACACAAGCTCGGATTATGATTGGATGTCGTCTCGAAAGGCATTTTTGTTTAGTTTTTATTCTTTGACGAAAGTATCAATAAAGGAAGTTTTCGCCCCAGAGCAGGAGTTTCTATATAGTTTTATATCGTTTCGTTTTCGTCAGGGAAAAAGTGTCGCTGACAAAGACCATGACGACTGTTCTTTTAGGAGTTTTATGGTAACTTTGAATGGAATTTCATAACAAGAGCATTCCACTTTCTTCTCAGTGGCGGCAACTTCGGCACGTTGGAAATACTCTACAGCACGTTTGAGATCGACAGCGTTAGCAACGCTCTCAAAGAAGACCGTAACTTACTCATTTACTATGCTCCTCCAATGGCAGGAGTTCCTTTGAACGCTCTCCGCAGAACCATCAACGTCACTTCAGCCACCAACGTTCTCAATTACTGTGCCGCCTTCTGTCTCCGTGAGAGAGCCTGCGAGGCCTTTGGCTACGTTACTGGCCCAACTGTGAATTGCTTCTGGGTATCCTCTGGTAGCAGACCGCTGGTTCCTTCTCCACAAACCTCCATCTATTTAAAGAACACAACATCAGCGGCCACACTGTTCAGCTCGCAGGCTGTTGCCGGGAGCGACTACATGTCTATGATAGCTCAGAGGGCAACCATGCTTGACCGGTCAGGGGTTGCCAACCTCTCTGTACCGATATTGACTGATTCCTTTCCCGAGATGGATGAGAGCTTCGTCATTCAAATATTGAAAGTTAGTCTGGTCAATATGACCGCCACGGCCAAGAACTTGCCATCGATTCAGCTTCCAGATACAGCTCTGGTGACTATCGGAATGAATGGAGATGCTTTTGGGATATTTCTACTCTACAGCATTAATCCCACCGCTACTCAAGGTGGGCTGCTCCTGGAAGTGAGAGAAGAACCCAGAACGTCTGTGCTTCTGGTGGTGGAGAGGCGTGGAGGAAGTATGGGGCAAGTCACAGTGGAGTGGAAATACGTTGGTGGGAATGCCACACCCAATGCGGACTTTAATGGTACAGGGGAGACCCTTGTTTTTTCCGAGGGTAAGTAATAGCTAACCTTCTTACCTAACGAAGAATACCACTACCCATCAGCTCTAAACAGTAATGGCGACTCAATCTTGACATATGGACGAGTGTCTGTCTAAAACAAGGGTGCCCATAACATCAATCGCTAAGCATTGTCGGTAGATCGCATGACATTGGAAAAAAATTGTGGGAAAAAAGTTTAAAAGCTCTAGAAAGCTTGCAGTTAAGAAAGGGGATAAAAATTTGTGGAAAAGCTGAACCAAGTAAAAGCGATTCTACCTCTTGTGCAATATTTATATTTAAGCATTTACTCGATTCTGCTAAATTCTCGGATTTTCAATGAGCGGTTTCTGTGTCAGCTAGTGTCAGCTTGTGTGTGTGTGTGAGGAAACACAACGGCAAAGTTAGTCTGTATAACAACATACTAATTTGTGTTTTTATAGCCGGTAGATCGCTTTGGCTAGGGCATTTAATAAGTAGATGGTGAACCGAAAATGTGTGGGCACCCTTGCTCTAAAATATTTTCAGAATTGAGTTCCTTGAAAGCATTGACGTAACACAGGGTTTTTTTTATATTGGACCTTTGTGTTTGAAGTAAAAAAAAAAAAAAAAAAACTGGATTAAATCAAGAAAATGAATCAAAAGTAAAAAGTAAGTAATAACACAAATAGGTCACAGAAAGATCAAGTTTTTAGCTTTAAGAAAAAAAAATGGAACTAAAATCTTTATGAATCTTAGTAATCTGTAAAGTAATTTACAGTAAAACCTGTAATAGAACGCCACCTCTAGTAGAACGCCTCTCTAGTAATGCGCCCTTAAACGGAAGAGTTGAAAATTAGACAACTCTACGGTATTTATTTTTTTACTCTATAGATTTTTAATTCTAGTAACATTTGTTATTGAACTTTCAACAAAAAGCTAAAAATAACTACAGTAAGAAATAGCTAACAAGGCCAAACTTACCCAATTAACACATACAATTTCACACGTTTGGCTAACTGGCATATGACAAAGGAAGCAAGATGTGGAAGCACATGAGGGATGTAATAAGCGATAAGTAATAATTAACCGAACAACTAGAGAAGCAATAAGCAGATACATTACACAGGATTTTATATTGAACATAAAGAAAAGGAATCAAACGTATTAAGTAAGTAATAACAGTCACAGAAACATCAAGTTTTTAGCTTGCATATTTTGCATATACAAAAAAATGTATTAAGTGATGATTAATTAATAATTCAGCAAATAACTAGAGAAGCAAGATGGAAAACATTTTTGTGGAAAAAAATGGCACTGTCAGAATACCAGTATCCATCACCTCAAAATAGTACATATTGACAATAATGTGTCAAAATATTTTCAGAATTTAGTTCTTTGAAAGCAGATACGTACGTACACAGGTAGTAAGTAATAACAGTCAACAGAAACATCGGGTTTTTAGCACACGAGGGGTGTATTAAACGATAATTAAGTAATAATTGAGCGAATAACTAGAGAAGCGAAGGATTTGTGGGTAAAATGTCACTGTCAGAACACCAGTACACATCAGCTCTAAATAGTAATGGCGACTCAATCTTGACAATTTCATGCAATTTTGGAAATTATTTGATGACTCTTGCTTTGTATAAGTCTATAAATCAAACCTGTTAATACCAACAACCATTTTTTTTTTTACAGGTGATGTAAAGAAGACGCTTGAATTTGTCATCTCTGACGACATGGAGCCTGAAGACAATGAGACCTTTCAAATTGGATTAGTGAGATCAGAGGGTGGTAGTCGTATTCTGCCAAGCTCAGACACAGTTTCCATCCTTATTCTAGCCAATGACAATGCAGCAGGGATTGTGAGCTTCCATTCGAACTCCAGATCGGTCATTGTAAGAGAAGGTAAGCTTCTGCTTGCAGGCTTTAATTTGAAGCAATTTGTCTCGGAATGTTTGAGGATGATGCAATGTCTAAAACATACTCTGAAGAATCATCTCTAGAGTCCTTCTAATGTCAGATTGTAAAATAAGCAAGTAAGAACATGATAAGCAGTTAATCAGTCCCTCCAGGAAGTCGCGATTGCGCGATCGCGCCAATTCACGCGAATATAGTGAAACCCCACGGTTTATTTGCGACCTTGTAATTTCATCCAATCACCGCGAATTTACCACGAATTCGACGAATTTGGTTGGTCCGTCACATTTGGTAGGTGCCATGGACTTGTGTCCAAGAGGTTGCTGGTTCAAATCCCCCTACGGCTGGTTCTGCAACTGAGTGTCCTTGGACACTAACCCACATGCCCCACTGATCACTGCTCTTGTGGTAGATCGTGGTGCTGAAAATTGCACCACAGGGATAAATACAGTGCTTAAAAAATAAAAAATAAAAATAAACTTTCAACTCATTATTTATTCTTAATAAATTCCTAATAAAAGTATTTGCCTCGTATAATGCGAACACAGTGTTTTTCAAGACTGAAATAACGACACACTTCACTATTAAACTAATCATTTGTTTCAGATATAGATGTTGCTCCATTTGAAATTTCAGTCAATATGAGTCATTTTTTCCAGGATAAGTCGATCATTACACTCTAACCAAATATATCTGAATCAAGCAAATAAGATTATTATAAGTTAAAGCAACAATTTGTAACTCTCGTATGGCATACTTTTGGGCGGGGCCACTAAGAAAGTAGAACATGACGTAATTGTTATGAAAAGCTGAAAAATAGAAAAATATGCTAGAACACCAGCTTAACTGATGAAATACGCATGCCAATCGCATGCAATTTATTGCAGAGACCTACAGTAATGCGTGTTTTGTTTCCTCTTTATCACAAGTTTATATTTGATGTAACGAACAGAGGAGGCAATGTTTACCTAAAAGAAAACTTCTGTTATGCACATTAATTGTCAGGGCTGAAAATAGCCTCTGCACTATTGCATATTGTTATAATGCAACTGATTCACGGCATTTACTGTTTTACTCCAGTTTCGTCAAGTACTGAAAGAACATCCAGTTGGTTCATACTTGTTTAGACTGGGCAACAAAGATACAAAATGCTTGACTGTTGAAATGAAAATAAATGCGCTAATATTTTTTACACAAGAAGTGACAGGGTTGAAAAATAGTGATGGCCAATTAAATCAAAATTTTCCAGAATTTTTGAATTCCTGTGCTTTGGCGGAGTAAGCTTACAAAGAACACTTTTGACATAAAAAAAACTCAATAACTCAATAACATGTTTGTCAATTCAAAGGATAATGCAATTCTTAAAAAAATCGCAACTTTTCCCGTTGTCTTTATCAGGTGATAGTGTCTCACTTCTGGTGGAGCGAACGCGTCCCGCTATTGGCAATGTCATGGTCGATTGGAAGATAGAAGGTCCCAGAGTCTCGTTCACGTTTGCTGAGCAACACGGAACTCTTCTTTTCACCGAGGTATAACACTTATACAGAGGTGTAAGAGTACCTGCTAACCATCCTTGAGTAAGAGTACGGATATCTTTCTTTTTGCACCAAACGGAGTAGC
Organism: Paedocypris sp. Pulau Singkep; assembly: GCA_017309775.1. NCBI lineage: Eukaryota > Metazoa > Chordata > Actinopteri > Cypriniformes > Paedocypris > Paedocypris sp. Pulau Singkep. The sequence continues at coordinate 498,226 of MU204315.1, forward strand.
AATACTAGTTTCATTGTAACCCTGTGATACAATGACAACAAAGGCATTCTCTCTCTCTGTAACATTTCTCCATTACATGTTACAAGTCACCTATTCCAAGAAATCCCACCGGCGGCCCCAGCGCTCACGCCTGATATTCCCTTATTCAAACACTTTGAAAAATAATATCTCCGCCGACGCGTGCTAGCTAGAAGCAGGGTATATTATATATGAATATTTTGTTTAGTTACTGTACGCATAACAATTTTTCGCTTTTACGTGGTGCAATTTTTTTTTTGCTTGCATTCGTTAAATGAATGAATGTATGAAATTTTATAGTATTGGTAGCATGATAATTTTTTGTTTTTTACGTGGTGCATAAAACAATAAAACACTTACTGTTTTATTGCTTGACATCCGTTCTGTTGTACTGTATGTATCTAAAATATTTAGTACATACTGCTTAACAATCTTTTTATGTTGTGCACTTACTTGCCATTATTACTTGATATCTGTTCCTGTAATTTTTGTACTGAGATGTTTGTTAACGTCACTTTAATATAGAATACTACGTGAAAAATGTTTTAAAAGTCTGAATAAGTGTTAAATAAATACGTAAATGCGGATTTTCACCTATTTACTACCGCAGACTATTTACTACCGGAACTTATCTACCGCGATAAACCAGGGTTCACTGTATTTACTACAGGAACAGAACAATATTGAATTGTAAATGTACATGTATGTAACTAAATACATCCTTTCCTAACCAGTATTTTAACACCAGCAACTTTGCTGATTAAAACTTATAAAAATTATAACTGTTTGAGCGAAAAGAAAAAAATCTGCAGAATAGCCGCACCTTTGTATAAGCCGCATGATTCAAAACCTATGAAAAAAGTTGCGGCTTATAGTCCGAAAAATACGGTATATAAAAAAGAGCAAAAAGTCAGTCACAGTCAAACTCAAATATGTAAAAAAGTGCCATCGCTAATTGACGTTGACGTGAATTAGCTGATAAATAGCATCCAGTATCTTCAGCATCCTGCAGATGGCGATATCACCTCGTCCGCCCAAAAATTTAACCACAGTAAAAAAACACACATGTAAAAAACACAGTAAAAAACACACAATCACAATGTAACGAGTAACAGTAAGTGCCCTTTCAAATGTAGTGGAGTAAAGATACAGATACTCAATCACAAATGTAGTCAAGTAGAGAGTAAATGCTGCTCATAAGTACAAAGTAGCCGAAAATACTGAATTAAAGTAACAAAGTCCATTTACTAAAGTACTTTACAACACTGCACTAAACATTATAATGTTGTTTTCTTGTTCTGTCTAGAACTTGAATCACGCGCTCTTGTTTTACACGATTTTATTTGATTCACGTTCACATTTGTTGTAGGGCATGCTTAACCAAACCTTAACGTTGAAGCTGCTTGAGGACAGCACACCAGAAGAAAGAGAGGAGTACAGGGTGATTCTGTCGAATATAAAAACCAAAGGTATGTGTCTAAAAGATTTTCAGAATATAGTTTCTACGTAACACAAATTTTTATATTGAACATTTGTGTTTGTAAAAATAGTAAGTAAAAAAAAACCCACAGGATTAAATCAAGAAAATAAATCAAAACACAAAACAGTTGAGGGGGGAAATTAAGCAAGGAAGAATATGAAAAGCATCAAATATACGAGCTGAATGCTGTCCGGAAAATAAAAGTCCTGAGAGACATGGATGTCAGGGATGTCATAAAATCGGAATCTTATGTACTCTTATGTGTTATCTCTTATGTACTTATTTGCACCTTAATTCCGTTACACCATTGTGCAATTTCAATAAAGATTATCTTATCTTATATTATGTTCTCATTATACTTTACAATATGCACTAGATGCTTTTTTCAGCAATATTTTGTGGAACCAATCAAGTACAGTACTGTTTTAATTAGTACCTAATATGTCTCCAATAAATCAGTAGATGAGGAACTATAAGTAAGGAAGTACGAGTTATCAAATAGCCGGTTGGGTTGCTGTCAAAATAAAAGTCCTGGGAGACATAGAAGGATAAAATTGGGATATTATGTACTTCAATGTCTTGTTACTTTCTCAATATACTTTAGAAGACGCATTTTTCAACCATATTTTGTGGAACCAATCATGTACAGTACTGTTTTGCCCTAATATGTCTCCAATGAACTTAATCATGTTCATAGTGTCTATTTTTTTTTTATTTCTAGTTACTTTCCTATTTCTCAGACACATAATCATTCATGTGTCTGAGAAATAAGAAAGTAACTGGTAATGTGTCCAATAACTTGTTAGAGTTCCGTTGCATTCTATGTCCAAGTAAAAAAAATGTAGATCGGATTGCATTATAACTAAAGACCCTTTTAGAAATTGAGAATATTTCCTCCCTTGTGTCCTTCAGGAGTGACTGTGACCGGAATAGCCGCTCTGAGTGATCAAGGTCGTGAAGCCGTGGTGAGCGTGGAAGCCAGCGACGAGCCCTTCCAAATGCTCAGCATCGCCCCATCTTCCGTAAAAGTGACCACGGAGGAGAAAGATCTCACCATCAGGATTTACATAAACCGAGAGTTTGGCGCATCAGGTTAGTTGTGTTGATGCACAAGCCAACAGAAGGTTTAACTAGGGTTGAGTATGGTGACAAACATTGCAAACTATTAATATGGATGAGCATCTAGCTAAAACCAAGCCTTTCCCACCCTCTAATTGTCTTGATATTGCCAATCATGCTTTTATCACTTCCCAATTAGATTACTGCAACTTGCTTTTTGTTGGCTGCAACTTGCTTTTCTGTTACTCAGTTGACACTCTCATGCCTCCAGTTAGTCCAAAAAGCCGCTGCTAAACTCGTAACTGATAGATGCAAATACGACCTGTCCGGCCTGTCCAATGCTTGAAAAGCTCCTTGAAAATGCTTGAATTTCAATAATGTGTTTTCAAGGGCTTGAAAATTCTTGAATTTTAAATGAAGTGCTTGAAAATGTTTGAAATTCTATAGTGGGATACGGATAAGTGCACGTCCTCGGGAGCGGACCAGAACTTAGGCAGTGCTCTGTCTGGTTTCACGCCACTTTTGATTCACAGACTCCGAGAGTGAGACAGAGAGAGAGACAGATAAATAAAGTCAGTGTGTGAATAAACAGGCCGTGATCACTATGATCCAGGTCTGATTAAAAGTGCAGAAGCATCAACACCTTTATTGTTGCAGTGTTCCCACCTTTGGTACACTTTGTTAAATTAAAACACACTCTGCTAAAAAGGGAGAAGAATGGCAGATGTATAGTGTCTTACTTTTAATAGTTAGAATACAAATTATGCCTATAATGTTAGTAAGTTCTACTAATTTGTAATGTCCATTTTTTTCCCACCAATACCACAAAACTTTCCCCCAAAATGGTAACGTTTCATCTTGATTGTGTTTGGGCATAGTTTTACATATCATTTTTACCACTACTGTATGGTGCTGGAAAAACTAGCTCATGGACCTTGAAAGTGCTTGAGAAGTGCTTGAATTTTAGACAAAAAATACTGGAAGAAGAAAGAAAGCACGACCACTTAGCTAAGCTTAGCGCAACCGGCTACAAATTAGTCTTATTTGTCATGGCAGAAAGAGTTAAAACAGTCAAAAACGAAGAACACGGGCAAGAAGTACAAAAAAATCCAAGGAACAGACACAATCAAAACCCTGGGTCGCTGCACAGGGGATAATAATCCTTTCTCTGCGCATTTACAGAGTCTGACTGGAGCAAAGGATCTTGGGAAATTAAGTCCTGACCACTAGAATCGACTTTTTGTTATCTATTATCCAAGTATTTTTTAAACAATATCAAAATGATACGAGTCACAAGTTTGGTTTGTTAAACAAAGAAAAACTAGTATTTGAAGAGAATATCAATGTAACTGAGTCAGAAACGTTAATAACAAAAAGTTATTTTTATTTTCAATTGTGCCTGAAAAATCATTATTTACATTATTTCATTATTTTATACTTATATTGCGGGGTGCTTATATTTGAGTAAATACGTTATTTGTTTTTAAAGCACCAAATGGCCAAGCTCCAAACTATCTGTCAGAATTGTTATCTCCCTAAACCTCTGTAACAACCATACGATCCACTGACCAAGGGCTTCTATAAACCTCTGGGTCTCGATTTAAAACCCAAGTTCCTTTAAATGTTCAAATGATGTTCCCCAAATCACCCCCCATTGGCTTTTGATGTGCAAATTTAATTTACTTTGCATTGTCTTTTAATTTACTGCTCTTTTTGCTATGTTTTCCGTGTGTTACGTTTTTTTTTTTTCTTTTTTTTAATCCTGTGAAGCACTTTGGTCCACCTTGTTTAAATGTGCTATTTACATAAATCTTGCACTCTTTATGAACTATTTATTCCACACAGGCGCTGTAAATATTAGTTACGAGACCGTGCGTGGATCTCGTCCGGATGGAGGTCTTGCTGAGCCAAACAAGGATTATAAACAAGTCTCCAGTTTCGTCATTATGCAGGATGGACAGACCACCGCTTCCATCCCCATCACTATTTTAGATGTACTGCATTTAAATTACCTCAATATCTTCATATTTCTATCCAGGTGTTTAAGTTAATGTGTCTTCTTTGTTGTGTTTTATAGGACGACATTCCCGAGTTGCAGGAATGTTTGCTTGTTAATATAACATCGGCTGTCCTCATCACCACTCTTCCAATTGCTTCCAAACTAGGTAGGTTGGTCAAGCAAAGTGCAGTTGTAATGGGTAATGTCCATTTTTTTGTTTTCTCCAAATGTAATTTTCAATAAATGTCATTTTCACAAAATGTCATCACATTTTATTTGTTCTTATTATTTTTTTTCTAATATCGAATTCTCTCCTAGCCGTTTACTATACACTCAAAGGTAAATGATGACGTCATTGTGTTGATGTAGTCATGACGTAGTCTAGTTTTTGTCATTTTTGTAACATATTTGTCTTAGGTATTAGCAAAAGTCAATGTAGTTTTTTTTTTTAGACATAAACGTAATGCAACAATTGACCCCCAAACCAGTAAATGAATGAAATAAATAAAATAATAATGTGCTTTGCAGACACTGATGGGCTTGTGGCGGAGATCTGCATTAATGCCAATGACGGAATTCAAGGAATCATCGGATGGAAGAACATCAAGTACTATTTCTAATCTATTTCATTAGATTTTTTTCTTCTAGTTGCAAATTAAATAATCACAATAATTTTGAATTACAAATATAATTTGCAATGTGTTTTTCTCCAGTTACACCGTAAACGAGACGATAGGAGTGCTGACTCTGGTGGCCTATCGGGATGCTGGGACGTATGGGAATGTCTCACTGTTTTTCTACGCCCAGAATCTGGAGGCACAGTTGGGTCTGGATTTTAACGTCACCTCATCCGTGAGTCATTCATTTTTCAGTAACAGTAAATGTTGGGTAATTACTGATTACTTTACCCTTTCTTTCTTTCTTTCTTTCTTTCTTTCTTTTGCGTTACACCCAACACTGATAAGCAATTAGAAGCTCACAATGTTTCTTGGAAACGTGTGTCACACAGATGATCCACTTTGCAAATGGAGAAAGGCACAAGTTTATCGAGGTGCAGATTTTGGACGACGCCATTCCTGAAGGCGACGAGACCTTCCAGCTAATCCTTGCCAATCCTTCAGCTGGATTGCAGCTGGGAGAGAACACCACCGGTCTGTTTTCTCACACTCATTACACAGTCACAAATGAAAATTATTTGTGTGCTACTGAGCATTTGTCATGTCTTCTATAATGAATCAAGTATGCTGATTCTGAATCTGAAGATCTCAAATTTTGTCTAGCACGTCCATTCAACTTTAAGTAAAATTATAACACGTTAATATACAGAATCTGATTACAGAACTGTTTGTTGTAAGCAAGTCAGCATGACAGATTGCCATCAATAAAAAAAAAAATCAACATATGTTAAAAAAATCACCTTAAGGTTCATTCAGTACTGTTCAAAGTGTTTTAAGCACTTGCTTTTGCACTTAAAAGTTGTCGTCGTGCTCCTCTGCAAAAGCCAACAGTATTCTCCCAACATGCTGGGGTTGCAATGACCTTGATATCTTTGTTCGATGACTGAAATATCCCGATGGAATCTCTCCCCATGTTCATCACTTACATCACCAAAATTGTGCCCAACTTTTATCCTGATCTCCAATCTGGCAACCAATAGAGTACTTGTAAGCAGTCTTCACCCTCTTTGTCAGATTCTTGCGCTGATCAGAGCGAGTAAAAAAAACTGTCTGGACTGTTAACACAGCTGCGCCTCTTCATCTTAGCACAGCAACACTTTCAAGAAAACGTATCTGCAGGCGCTCTAAGTCTCACTTGCTGTATATGCCTGTAGTCCGATTTGATTTGATTTTGCCCAGACATACGTGCCCCTGGCATGGTCTGCACATGCAACATTCATCCTCTCACCAAGAATAGCTAGTGCACAGCAAGTGTGCGCATGTACAGTACATTACAAATACATCAAGCCTAATCACAGTAATCGCTATTATTATAATATTATGCTTAGGTATGCGTTTAACTTAAAAAGTGTACGTGCTGGGTTAATTCTGACTTCAGATTAGCTCACTCGATTTACTATACGGCATATATTTTTGTTCAAAGAGCAAAATCTTTGTGACACAATGTTATGTGCCATTTTCCTGGAGTGTGTATTGCATTGTGTGTTTGATGGGTTTTCTAGCTACGGTGAGGATTATGGCGAATGATGATGGTCACGGAATCCTGTCCTTCAATAGCAGCGAGCACTTCCTCCTGAGAGAGCCCACCTCAGTGTCCGGTCTGGGCCAGAGTGTGGCCACCATCTATATTGTCAGAGATCCACCGCTGGGCATTTTTGGCACTGTAATGGTTGAGTTCACCATCACAGATGCCAATGGCTCTCTGAATACTGAGGATCTGACGCCTTCCTCTGGCTTTGTTGTTCTGGAAGATGGCGAGAGATTTAAGGTAGGCCAGCAGAATGTCGAGATGTCAAGTAGCAAAGTAAACATACTTTGTAAAATGTTGCCTTAATTATACTTTACTCGGGTAATTGTTTTTTTTTTTTTTTTACTTTTTACTTCTACTCCTTACATTACAATGCAGATATTTGTACTTTCTACTCAATACATTTTTTAAAAAATAGCCGTTAATTCCATTTCAATAATTAAAAATGGCTAGTTAATGAATCTTAAAAGCTTCAAAGTTGCATTTGTGTTGAGGGCGATTTAGACCAAATATTGCTGTGCAATGGTTCAATTATTTCTTTCTTTCTTTTTCTCTTAATTCATTAATTCTTTCTTACCCCATTTTCTAGCTTTTGTCTTTCTTTCTTTCTTTCTTTGATTTTTCTCTTAAGTCATTAATTGTTTTATCCATATATTCTTTCTTTTTCCTTTTTATTCTCTTAATTCATTCATTCATTATTTATTTCCATATTTTCTTACAAAAAATACATTTCTTTTGTCTTTCTCATTTTCTTATTCTTCTTATCATTATTTTCTTTCCTTCCTTCCTCCATCTCTTCCTTTCTTTCTTCATTTTTTCCTTTCCTTTCTTTCTTTCTCTTAATCCATTAATTTTTTTCTCTCCATATTTTTCTTTTGTCTTTCTTTTCTTCCTTTCTTTATTTTTTTCTCTGCGTGTTCACTAACATTGTACTCATGTGCTATGGCTCTTACCTTGAAATAACTTCACAGCTTTCAGTCTTTTTGACTCATTTGAACACAGTTGGGCATGGGAAATCTTATGTACATGCGTCTCTGTTACGAATGCTCAGGCGTCAGTTAATTTTGTGCACAGAAGTGGGACGCTACTGATTTCTTTACTGACGCAAAATTTGAACGTGTGATTTCACCCTCTAGACATTGAAGATCTGGGCCGTTCTGGATGCCGAGCCAGAGATGAACGAGACTTTCACAGTGACTCTTTCAAGAGCGAGTGGAGGTGCTCGGGTAGGTGAAGTTCTGCAAACGTTCATCACTGTACTGCAGAACCAGGCTCCGCTAGGACTCTTCAGAATAGCACTGTCGATGAACAGGTACAGTCAAATGCCAGTCAACTCATGCCAATACACATTGATGTGTGGTGTCCTATAATCTGATATATTGTAGCTATTTATATTGGTTTTGCTCAGTGTGTATATTTTTACTTTACCGTATTTACGCGAATATACTGCCCCCTTTGCTTCGAATTTTCAACGCTAAAAAGCTTGGGGGGGGTGCTTATAATCGCCCAGTTTTCCATAATTCAAGTCACGAGTGATCACAAACAAATGGAAACATGTCATCTTTATGCAGCGGCGTGCGTGTGCGTCTTTCAATAATGCGTAGGCAGGTGTGCATTGAGCTTTTATTGGCTCTCTTAAGTGAAAAAAGAAACATTAATGACGCCGCAACACTTAACAGAGATCATGTAACACTGGTGAGATTAAGATTAAAACATTAAACTAAATGCAATCAATAATATTTGAACAGACAGACCATATTGCATCCGATTCATCTCCGCTAACATTGAAAATGACTCCAGCACACAAAAGCTTCGGTGCAAACAGAAAACAGTTGTAAGAACACTGAACAAAGAACACTGGAGTCAAACACAATCTATTCGCTCTGTCTGCTGCACAGAGATAAACATGACTTCTAATATTTATGTCTAACAAAAACCAATCTCATCTTTAGTCTGCCGTGCAAAGGCTCATGGGAGCCTAAGGCCTCAATGGAGGATTATTGTTTGAGTTTTAAAGACTAGAATAGATTTTTTTAAAGTGATTATTCAAGTAAAAACAAAATTGAAGTGATACGAGTCACAAGTCAGGTTTGTTAAAAAAAAAAAGAAAGAATGGTATTTTTACAATAAGAGAAAATATACGTAGTTTTAACCCTATATAATAATAATGATAATAATAATAATAATACTAATAATATGAGTATTTGTAGGGCGCTTTTCACAGTTTTAACTGTCTCAAAGCGCACGTGTAAATATGTCAGGGAAGTGTTGCTTTTTATTCATTTGTTCGTCTGGATTGTTGGTGTTTAGTCAATGGCTGCGGTTTTGACAAGACAAAGCCAAAGACCAGTGAGCAAGCACACACGCGACAGTGGCCAGGTAAAAACCTCTTTAACGAGGAAAAACCCTGGGGAGCGTCATCAGGTCCACTGAGGTCCAAGAGGCACCACAGAATAGATGATCCCGAAGCTCCTAGGAGATTCCGGTTGTACGACACTTGGCGCTCAGGATGGGAGGAGAGAGAAATGACAACAACAAAAAAAAGCAATTAGAACACTTCAAGTGTTTCTGAAGGTGCAGGTGTAATTCGGTTCCGAGCACTAACTGGCAGCCTTTCTATATGATATATTAATATTTTCTTATGTTATTATAACAGGTCAATATATGCTTCGTTGAAGAGACGCGTCTTCAGTCTAGACTTAAATTGACTCACTGATTCTGAGTCTCGAATCGGACTAGGCAGAGCATTCCATAGCTTGGGTGCTAAGTATGCAAATAATCAAATAATCTTCCTCCCTGGTACATTTTAGTGTAGGCTCGTAGTAATTCACGAGCTCACTGAGATATAGAGGAGCTAAACCGTTTAGTGCTTTGTAAGTGATTTAGAGAATTTTAAACTGGATATGATATTTACCAGGTAACCAGTGTAGCGACATTAAGACTAATTTGACTATACTTTTTTGTTCTGGTGAGTAATCTAGCAGCTGCATTCTTAACTAACTGAAGTTTATCTATTAGTTTAGCAGGAGAACCTCCCAGAAGACCATTACAGTAATTAACTGTGATGTCATAAACACAGTCTTTCTGCATCCGGTCGGGAGAGCATGTGATATTCCTGAGGTGAAAAAAGGCATTTTTACAGACGTTGTGCACGTGACTTTCAAAAGAGAGTTTGCTATCTAAAATGACACCTAAGCTTTTCACTTTTGGTGAGGATGAGATTTCAAGCCCGTTAAGATTCATACTGTATTCAGGTGCATCAGACTTTAAGTTTGAGTCAACAAGTAATAATTCGGTTTTGTCTGATTTCAGCATGAGAAAATTACTTGTCATCCAATCACTAATGTCGCACGGTGCCGAGCACGGAGCCTTTATTTATTTAACACTAAATCTGGGTGATGAGACTCCATTTACATGGACGAAATGAGAGCGATCAGACAGATAGGACCTAAACCAATCTATTGCGTGTCCAAAAACGTAATCAAGTCTATGTATTAAAATGCTATGGTCAACAGTGTCGAAAGCAGCACTAAGATCTAACTGAACTAAAAGTGAAACGTTCCCTTTATTTGATGCCATTATAAAATCGTTGGTGACTCGGATTAGTGGCGTTTCTGTGATGCGGTGCGATCTAAAGCCTGATTGAAATTTTTCAAATCTATCGTTCTGTTCCAGAAATGTACAGAGTTGTCTCGAAATAACTTTTTCAAGAATTTTAGATATAAATGGAAGGTTTGAAATTGGTCTATAATTAGCAATCACGTCGGCATCAAGATGAGGCTTCTTAATAAGCGGTTTTATGACGGCCTGTTAACGCTTGTGGCACGGGATCTAGAACTAGTGACTAATTTATAATATTCAAGATTGGTTCGTTAACTAATGGTAGGACTTCTTTAAGTAAAAAAGTTGGTATAGGGTCAAGTAAGCAGGAGGTCGTCTTGGGTCTTGGCTATAATCTCAGTGAGCTCATCAGGGCTGACCTGTTTGAATGTGCTGAGCTTGACAGCGGGTGGGTTTACTTTCAGTACAACCGGTTGTGGGCTAGTATTTGTGGATACAATTTTCATTCTGATATTAGTAATTTTATCATTAAAGAAGTTGATAAAGTCGATACTAGTGAGCTGTGGGGGGGATTACGGAGTCTACCGAGCCCTTTTTCTTTGTTAACTGAGCTACAGTTGTAAACAGATAACGAGGATTATTTTGATTTGCAGAGATAAGTTTACTAAAATATGTAGATCTTGTGGATTTTAGGGCTTGTATATATGCGATTATACTGTCATTCCAGGCACTGCAAAAAACGAGTTTAGTTTTTCTCCATTTCCTTTCTAGCTTTCTACTTTTAGGTCATTAGTGTACCATAAAATTAAAAAACAAAAAGATTTGTTTTTTGTGTTTAGTCTTTTTTCCCTAAGAGGGGCAATAGACTCAAGGGTACTTGACAAAGTAAGATTTAAGGCTGCAGTCAAATCCTCAAGCTCTTCTGTTCTTTCCGGGGTATGAATGGTAAGATCAGGAAAATTATCTTTTGTGCTGGAATTAAAGAGTCTAAAAGAGTGATATTGCGGTGAGATCACAGCTGGGATGTCTATATTTATTAAGCAGGAAACTAGAGAGTGATCAGAAATGCAGTCACTCACCGAAACAATATCTACAGTACATCATGAACTACAACACCGTATGAAAGAATCAAATCTAATGTATGGTTAAACTTATGAGTGGAGCCAATAACGTTTTGCTTAAAGCCGGTGGAATTTAGTATATCATTAAAAGAGCGAGTTAGAGAGTCACTAACATCATCTAGGTCAGGGGTCGGGAACCTTTTTGGCTGAGAGAGCCATAAACACGGCATATTGGTAAAAATTAAGTCCAAAAGAGCCATACCCATTTAAAACTAAATACAAATCTATGCATATTTGTAAAACCAATATGAAATGCAGGACAACAAGTCTTTCAACTCGTTGTGATAACTTCGTTTGATATTCTGTTATTATATGTAAAATGTCTTAATACTTGTGTGGCTTGTTTTCAACTTTTAATTCTGACAAAAACAAACGTGAAGACCAGAAAAACGGTGCGCACATCCAGCGGTTGTTTCAAGATCTCCGCACTGGCATAAGTATTATTCTTCTGACGCACATTTAAGCCTTAACAAATATTAAAATGGCTTAAAATAAACTCAGACATACACAAATATATGTATCCAATAAATCCAACACAAATCAATGAAATTAAATATCAGTAGGGCATCCACTTTTTTACTTATTCTACCCCGCATTAAGCGATCGCTAGACAACACGCGGCTTGGAAAACAACTGCAAAAGAAATACGTCTAGCAATCGTCACTCTCACCAACACACACTAACACGCAAACCCTGCTGTTTGTACGCAGGCACCGCGAGGGTTGCACGCTGCTACACTAATGCAAAAATATGAAACACAATGGGAAAAAAGTTTTGATAGTTGAGAATGCAAGCGTAAAATAAAAACGAAAACAAACCGCTTAGAATTCTTTTCGATTTTATTAATTTACATTTAATATTTTTAAAACCTGATCCCATACAGAAGCTGCTCTATCTCTCCACTAAGGCAAATTACTCCATTCGGTTAAATAGCCATCATCTTTTCCGCTTTTGCTAGCGAACTACTGAATATTAAAAAGAAGGGCAGGGAAGTTAACGTCCTGATGTCACGACAACGTTAAGCATTATCCAATAAAAACATGGTGTTGTCTGGAGGACAGCTGTGATTGGCTCCAGCTATTGGTTCCCGCAACCAGGAAATGAATGGGATTGAAATACCGGAGAACGTTTTACATTTATGTATTTTTAAAGAGCCATATGCAGCCACCAAAAGAGCCATATATGACTCGCGAGTCATAGGTTCCCGACCCCTGATCTAGGTGAATGTTAAAGTCGCCGAGTATATCTGTAATATACTACTTTATCTGCTCTAATAATGAGTTCTGCTAGTAGTTGCCCACAAATTCATTTATGAAGTCAATATTGTGCTTTAGCGGTCTGTAAACTGTCACAATAAGTATTGATTCCCGATTTATATCTGGCTCCATATGTAGTACTAACAGTTCAACAGAGCAGAATTTAAAGTTTGATTTTCTATTCATCTTGAAATTATTATTATAGATGGTAGCGACGCCTCCACCTCTGGAGTTTACTTATGCCTCGTGTTCATAAGAGAAATTAAGTGGAGTTGATTCATTTAGGCTAGTATAGGTGTCTGGCTTTAGCCATGTCTCTGTGAGCGCTAAAACATCAAGCTTATTATCCAAAATCATTTAGTTTATGATAATGGGTTTTTTATTTTATATATATAATTATTTTTTGGGGGGGGGGGGGGGTATTTTGTGCCTGAAAATTCATGGGGGTGCTTATATTTGCGTAAATATTGTATTACATTTTTCTCTTTGCACTAACTGGAGTAGTGCTAATAATTTCATTGTATCCTAGTCATACAATGACAATAAATGCATTCTATTCTATTCTTTTCTATTCTATTCTATTCTATCCTGTTCTATTCTATTCTATT
>MU204315.1:511632-546623 GCA_017309775.1 Paedocypris sp. Pulau Singkep
GGGGGGGGGGGTATTTTGTGCCTGAAAATTCATGGGGGTGCTTATATTTGCGTAAATATTGTATTACATTTTTCTCTTTGCACTAACTGGAGTAGTGCTAATAATTTCATTGTATCCTAGTCATACAATGACAATAAATGCATTCTATTCTATTCTTTTCTATTCTATTCTATTCTATCCTGTTCTATTCTATTCTATTCTATTAAGGAGCCTGGACACCATAACGATGGAGGAGCGCAGCGACACTGTTTATCTGACGGTCTCCCGTAGTAACGGCCTGGATTCATCCGTCAGTGTGGAATGGGAGACACTCTCGGGAACAGCGTTTGGCATGAGTACGATGAAATAAAAATAAAAAGTTCCAAATGAAATGAACATTTACATTTGACATGTATTTGTAGAAGGTGAGCGTCCAGTGCTGGCGGCGTATCAGACTCTGAGTGATGAGGCGGAGTCAGTGTGGTGTGTGGTGTCGAATGAAGAGTCTGTTCTACTGAGACTGATTCGAGGTCAGAACCAGGTGGCGCTCTACAGCTGGCATGGAACGTTCCTCGCCACAGCGGTACGAAGCTGAACTCTTTTTCTGTAATAATCTCACTTCAGAAACTAAAGTGATAAGGAAGTCAGATACTAGGAAATCAGTACTAAGGAAATCACTATATTCCTCTTTCTTTTTCTTCTTTTTATCTATCTATCTATCTGTCTGTCTGTCTGTCTGTCTGTCCGTCCGTCCGTCCGTCTGTCTGTCCTACCCTACCATCCATCCAATCATCTGTGTTTCTTTCTTTCGTTCATTTCATTCTTTCCTCTATTCTTTCATTCAATTTATTAAATAATTAATTCCTTCTTTCCCTCATTTCATTTTTTTTTTTTTTTTTTTTTTTTTTTTTTTTTTTTTTTTTTTTTTTTTTTTTTTTTTTTTTTTTTTTTTTTTTTTTTTTTTTTTTTTTTTTTTTTTTTTTTTTTTTTTTTTTTTTTTTTTTTTTTACCTTTTAAATGTCTGTCTTTGTTTGTCTTAATTCATTATTTCCTTTTGGTCTTTGTTCTTTTATATTTATTATTCCTTTTCCCTCTTTAAATTTCTTTCTTTCTTTCTTTCTTTGTTTTGTCTTTCTCTTTTTCTATCTGTCTTTCCTTTTTTTCTTTCTCTTAATTTTTTCTTTCCTTCTTTCCCTCGTTTCTTTCTTTCTTTCTTTCTATCTTTTATTTTTATTCAATAATTCCTTCCTTCCCTCTTTTTTTCTATTTGTTATTTTTCTTTCTTTATTTCTTTCTTCGTCCATTTCTTAATTCATGTATTGCTTTCTTTTTTTCTTTGTTCCATTCTTTATTTATCCTAATCATTTATCATTTTTAATCAATCATCTTTACTACACTTTAATCGTTAATTTCTTCTTTCCATCTTTTCTTTCTTTCTTTTTTCTGTTAATTTGTTAATTCGTACTTTCCTTCTTTTCTTTCTATCTTTATTTTCTTCTCTTTATTCATTAATGCTTTCTTTCTTTCTTTCTTTCTTTCTTTCTTTCTTTCTTTCTTTCTTTCTTTCTTTCTTCATTGACTCTGATTTAATAGGTTTTGAACATCCCGAGTCCGAGCTCCTGTGTCAGTTTCAAAGTAAACGGCAGCACTTTTGTGGTGATTTCTCATACAAATAACATGTCAGCATCTGCCGCGATCAGTACATTTCAGCTTCACGTAGATCTAAACCTCACTCAGGTAAGTATGGTGTAAAATCACCCTTTTAAATGGTTTTTTAGCTGTTTTTTGTATTGTGTTTGATCTGTTTTTTTTTCCTCTTCAAGGTACTAACACTAAGACAGACACTGAGTATGAACAATCTCACAATGGGATTCAGTCTTAAACACTTTTCCACTGGGTTTCAAGAATACCTGCTGGCATCGGGCCAGGTAAACCTACAAGCGTCAATTCATATTTAGTTCTATATACACTACCGTTCAAAAGTTTGGGGTGACTCTGAATTGTCCGTATTTTTCAAAGAAAAACACTGTTTTTGTTGATGGAAATAACTTTAAACTAATCAAAAATACACTCTATACATTGCTAATGTGGTGAATAACTATTCTAACTGTAAATGTCTGGTTTTTGGTGCAATATCTACATACCGTATTTTTTGCCATATAAGACGCACCGGCATATAAAACGCACCCAATTTTAAAGGAGGAAAACCTAGAAAAAAATGATTCTGAACCTTTTCTGAATTCTTTTCAGATTCTGAATTTCTGTAGTAAAATATTTTATATCAACTGTATAAAAGTTAACAGCAGTTTAAGAGCAATTGTATGCCAAACACGTAACATGAACAGTCAGTAAAGTCAGTAAGCAGTGAAATAGCCAGTAACACTGCCCCCACATTAGCAAGAATAGTGAGTAACACCTTGCTGACGATCCGCGCTATGGTAAGATCGACGAGCAGAGGGCGTGATGACGTCAGCGCGCACCGCCGGGTGTACTTGGGGATTACTCACAATAGGGACTCGGATCCGTTCCCGGGTACCAAAGCACGGTTCGTTTGTCAGTGTGAGCGTTCCTATCTGTGGTACGTTTGGCCGGCCGTGGCCCGGTTGGAAGAGATGTGCTCGGATCCGCGCCCGGGTACAAAAGCAGAGTTCGCTCACCAGAGCGACAGAATCCTTTGCTTCAGTAAAAGCGCAGCTCATCCTGTTCATCTTGAAACCGTTGTACCATAATAATGAATGTTTTGTCCCCATATATATGCTTAATAACATATACATTTCGACTCATTTGGATTCCAAGAAAACGCACGAATTTGTTTTTATTTCGTTCGCATTTTTACTAACTTTTCGTACATTATTTCAGTGACAAAGCATGATGAAAACCTACGACATCTACCGGTAACTACCAGTACATCGCAACGTAAGCGTAATGATTGCAAATTTGGCAGTGTGAGCGCAGGCCAGCAGGGGAGTAGGGAGGGGGGACATTTGTATCGAAGCACGGATCGCCCAATGTGAGTACACCTCGTAGTTTTTCCTATGGCGGAGACCATCTCTGCATTCGCCGTATAAGATGCACCAACTTTTCCCCCTCAGTTTTGGGAAATAAAAAGTGCGTCTTATACGGCGAAAAATACGATAAGTGTATAGAGGAACATTTTCAGCAACTGTCACTCCAGTGTTTTAATGCTAAAATTAAGTTCTAATTGTGTCAGAAGCAGAAGTGCAAAGAGTACCAAACAAACACACTTGAGTAAAAGTACATATACTTACTGTAAAAATTACTCCATTACAAGTAACAAGTCACCAAGATAAAAAAAAAAAAAAACTTGAGCAAAAGTACCAAAGTATCTAATTTTTTTTTTACTCGTTTTGTTTTACTACATTGAATTTAGGCAAAAAAAGGGATCAAGTAATGTAAAAAACACACAAAGTTTTATTATATCATATATGCTTACAATACCGTTGTAATTTCATGGAATATCCATTTAGTTTCACTTGAGAAAATTTTAAATAGACCCTTGCCTCAATTTTTCTCCTTAAATTTGACAAGTAATTTTTTTAAGCGGTTTTTTTTGTTGTGTGCAGTAAGCAAAGCAGACATTGTAAATTGTAAGTCATTCGGGTTTTTTTCATTCTGTTTTCTGTTTTAATGTAGTGGAGTAAAAAGTGCAGATATTCAATCAGAAATGTAGTGGAGATGAGAGTGTCAGGCTAAAAACACAAGAACTCAATTGCAGTGAGAAGTTTATTACAATGTTCCAGTAGAGAGTAGAATTCTCAGAGTTTCAAAATCACGGGAAATCGAACAGGAGAGAACTGGCTCCCAGGCAAGTATTCCAGAAAACCTCCACATGTGTCCGTGAAAAACCCACGCATCCATAGACTGGCTCAAGCGTGGCAGCGGGGATTACTGCAGTCTGCAGAAATGGCAAAACAGGACAACCGAGAGCAGCGCACACAAAACGGCGAAACAGAAACTGACCTTCTAGTGAGAAACTCGCACAGAACAAAGGGGTGGTGAGAAATAAATAGCAGAGCAAATGAGGTCATAGCATCGTTTATGTTCCACCTCAGGCAGACATGGACACCACAATATGGGATCTTCACGAAGCTCTCACTTCTCATCAGACACATCACCGAGACGCTGCTCTCATTGTGTTGGGAGATTTTAACAGTGCGAAGCGCGCACTGCCGAACTTTCACCAGCACGTCTCCTGCCCCACCAGGGGCGAAAGGACACTGGACCACTGTTACACTCCCCTCAAGAGCAGCTACAAGGCATAACCACGTCCACCATTCAGAAAGTTGGACCATTTCATCTTTCTCATGCCGGCTTACAACCAAAGGCTGAAACAGGAAGCCCCGGTTCAGAGGGAGGTCACACGCTGGACGGACCACTCGGTGGCCGCCTTGCAGGACGCTTTGGATGACGCAGACTGGGACATGTTCAGGCGCAGCTCTGATGACGTCAGCATGTTTACGGAAGCGGTTGTGGGATTCAGACCATAACAAAACCACCATCAAGACATTTTCCAACCGGAAGCCGTGGGTAGACAAAACTATCCGCGACTGTCTTAGATCCCGCTCCGCTGCCTATAACACGGGGCTCGCCACCCTGAACATGGACGAGTACAAAGCGGCATCCTACAGTGTACGCAGAGCGGTGAAGGAGGCGAAGAGGCGCTACGGAAAGAAACTGGAGTCTCAATTCCAACAAAGCGACTCCAGAAGCCTGTGGCAGGGATTTAGAACAATAATGGACTACAAACCACAAACCTCCAGTATAAACACTGCAGACGCTTCTCTGGCTGACGGGCACAACATCTTTTACGCTTGCTTTGAGACCGCCGCTAACCACGCTAACGGTGCTAGCGGCACGAGTAGCTCACTAGCTACAACAGCCGGAGAGGAGGCCGCGCTCATCATCTCGGAGCACGACGCAAGGAGGGCGTTCAGGAGAGTGAACAACAGGAAGGCAGCAGGACCAGACGCCATTACAGGTCGGATTCTGAAAGCCTGCGCCGACCAACTAGCACCGGTGTTCACTGAGATCTTCAATCTCTCCCTGAAACAGTCTACAGTTCCCTCATGCTTCAAACAGTTCGTCATTGTTCTTGTCCGGGAAAAGTCTCACCCTGCCGGCCTGAACTACTAACGCCACGGGAACAGCACGGTGCAGGACAGGCGGCCCTCCAGAAGGAGAGGGGCTTCTTCCCACAGGCCATACAGAGTCTAATACAGGGTGTCCCAGCACCTACCACCGGAACTGTCTCTCTATCTCTCTCGCTGACTGACTTAATCACCACTGCACTGTTCACTTTACCTGGATACTGGACACTTTGACCTTAACCGGCCACGTTTACAACACTTCTGGATCACAGAGTCACTTTTAGTCACCAATTTTAACCCAGTCACTTTTGTACATTTGTCTTCTACTCACTTCGGCGATATTCAGTTGTACTTTTTCATCTCGGAAATTTTGTATTTTTATTCATATTTTATCTTCATATCTTGTTTTTATTTTATTTCTATAGGTTTTTTTTAACCTTTTTGGTATTCCCATATTTTATCTTTATACCCTGTTTAATCGTATTTCTATTCTTTATCTTTTTATTGTTTTTCCCCCGTTGCACATTTTGTTGTACCTCCCCCATCCCTAGTTTTAATGCTGGAACGAACAAAAAACACATTTCACTACATGTTGTACCACGTATAATCTGAATGTGACAAATAAAATTTGAATTTGATTTGATTTGAAAATGAAGAACACCGGAGTCAAACACATTCAAATTGCTCTGCTGTCTGCTGCACAGAAAAAAACATTACTGTTCTGATATTTACGTCTAACAAAAACCCAGCTCAGTCAGCCACCAATGACTAGTTCTACAACTAAGTGTCCTTGGGCAAGACACTGAACCCCACATGCCCCCGGGCGCCGCACTGTGTGGCTGCCCACTGCTCCGAGTTCGTGTCTGATCGGATGGGTTAAATGCAGAGAAACAATTTCCCCACTGAGGGACTAATAAAGGTTCAATTATTATTATTATTTACTCTGTTTTAGCTCAAAGGCTCATGAGAACCAGTAAGCAGCAAAGCATGATGGGTGCTGTAGTTTCGACCGCTAGAATATATTATTGTTTTATTATTTTTATGTTAAACAACATTGAAGTGATACAAAGTTAGGTTTGTTAAATAAAGAAAGAATAGTATTTTTTTTATGAGAAAATATGTGTAATTATGCTAGGAATAATTATTATTATTTCTATAATTATCTTATTTCATGCCATTGTTTTTATTTTCCCTTTTCTTGTTTCTTTCCTTTTATTTTTTATTTATATATTTATGTTTATATTTTCGAAAGAGGGGTAAAGACGGAGTCAGTCAAACTCAATTCCCTGTTGTCATCGCAACTTGGCCAATAAAGTTTTCTGATTCTGATTTCTGATTCTGATTCTGAACTAAAAAAAAAAAAAATTAAGTAAAGTAACAGTCAATTTACTCAAGTACTTTACACCACTGGTCAGAAGGATGATGGATGATTGTAAAACCCTTGTTTGATCACGGAAACTGTTTAGCTGGTTAAAGAAGCTATTCAACTGACCGTAGGCCAAACTTTTGAACGGGATTGTATACTGTAAATTATTATATACAGTATACGGTAGTGTATACAGAATATATTTACAGTGTATGGTACTGTATACTGTAACTGACAAGTGGATTAGTAACAATATCCTTTGCCTTTTAAGATTTTGGTGTGGTCTGGTGCCTCGTTCAACCGTTATCAAAGTCTGGATGTGCAAGACGTGACTTCCGCTGTGCCCTTCCGGCGAGGCGGCATCATGCTACACTTGGCTGTGTGCGGGAACATTTCAGCCACCTGCTTCATCTACCAATGGAGTGCTGGACGCTTCCTGAACCCTCAGTCTCTAGTCTTCACTGCTCGAGTCAAGCAAGTCCAGTCCCTTCAAGTGGGAGAAGAAGCTGTTCTTTTCGCCGTTACTGAAGGTGACAGGTTTTATTTTTCGTGTGTTTTTTTTTTTATTTTAATTTTTTTTAAAACAGAGTTGTTTGACTTTACTATTGTGTGTGTAGCAGTGTTAATTTTGTAATATGTTATATATGTGCTATATATACCGTATTTTCTGGACTATAAGCCGCCCCTGTATATAAGCCGCATCCGCTCTAATTTTGAAAAAAAAAAAAAATTTAAATCATAAACAAGCTGCACCTGCATACAAGCCGCATCCACTCTAATAAAAAAGTTCCCTTTCTAGTCATTCGATGGGGACAACATTACCTGTAATGCTCCCTCCTCTCAGGGAACAAGGGATTCAGTGAAACCTGGAGAGTTTTGCAAACCACAGATATGTATGTTTTTGGATTAGATACAGTGTTCCTTCACTACTTCGAGGTTCAACTATTGCGGATTCACGGCTTTGCGGATTTATTTTTTTTATTTGGTATGTTCACGGATTCACGGCTTCCCGGATTTTTTTATTACATATGCATAAATTATTAAAAAATATATTGAAATATTTGTGCACAATATAGCGCGTCTTGTGCGCAAACGACCGGGCATATCTCGGCGGAGGATGCTCGTAGAGTCTTGAGAAGGGCGTCGGCGGACGCGTCTCGGCGTGGAGATGTGAATCGCTATGTCGAAAGTCCCTCCCCCAGCGACAGGAAACAGCGCGCTCGCGCCTGATATTCTCCCATTCAAACATTTTGAAAATTAATATCTCCGCGGCGACGCGTGCTAGCTATATTATTAATAAATGTTTCGTTCCGTTACTATACGCATAACAATTTTTCGTTTTTACGTGGTCCAATTATTGTTTTTAGCTTGCATTTGTTCCGTTAAATACTGTGAAATTTTATAGTACTTTCGTTTTTTTCTAAAATATCTTCAAATTTTTAGTACATACTGCTTAACAATCTTTTGTTTTTTTTCAACCTTTTTTAATCTTTCCTTTAAATCAAAATAAATGTGTTCTCATAAATGAAACCTCAACAAAGAGGAAATTAAATATATTAAAATAAAATAAATTCTTACATATCTTGTTTATAAGTAACAAATGATTTCACGCTCTAAGAAAAAATAAGTTTTTTTTCTGCAGATGGCGCTTCAGGTGTGTTATATTTTGGCGTACAGATGTTTTTTTTTTAAGTTCGCAATGAATGTGAATTTAATCCATTTATCTGACCGTTTTTTTTTTGTCGGGAGAATACAATTTTGAAGAAGCTTGCGCCTCTATAACCTCTACAGGAAAGACTCTGTGTCCTGATTGGTTCTCTACCTTTCATCCTTTCTCCACAAGCTCTGATTATGATTGGATATTGTCACAAAATCTATTTTTTTTTTTAAGTATTCATTCACTTTAAAATGCGTAGTTCCATGCGACTGACGTGATCTTCCGTTCTCACCGGCGCTCTGAGCTGCAGGCAGGGGTGGCTTGGGGGCGGGGCACTTGGCTCTTGTGATTAACCTGTTACACGCCGCTTAGACATAGACAGTCTTCAGACTGTGGTATCGATCCCGGACGTTTAACAAGTACGAGTACTTTAGAAAATGTGGTATCGAGGCAGATTACCTAATAATGATGTCGGTATCAGAGAATACCTACTTTTAAACTTACATTTTTTTTTTCGTTTCCCATTGTGAAGGTCTGAGATTGTCCTGTGAGGTGTTTGTGTGGGGCTCTCAGCAGAGCTTCTTTCAGAAGACCCAGACCATTTCATTCTCAGGCCTGATCTCCATTCACCCTTTCACTCCTCCTTCTGGCATACGTGAGTTACTGCACAATTTACTGAGCGACTTAGTGTTGATTAAGTGTTTTAATTGACTATTCGCTTCTCAGCTCAGTTGTTGCTCGCTGGTGCGAATGGCTCAGCGCTGTTCTCCTGGAGATCTGACGTCAAGCAGTTTGTCGAAGTGTTGAAGTCACCATCAGCTCAAGCGTTCCTGTATCTGCCTGTTCGCTCTCTCAATTCCTCAAAGATGATCCTGGTAGCCACCAGGCAGTCGAGCACTGTCTTTTATGAGCTGACCTCTGTTTCCAACCAGTCGGATTTTATCCCAACGTAGGTTGCAGATTGTGTCTATTGTGTGCCTTTATTTGTATACATATTATACAGTATAACGTATTTACTCGAATATAAGCACCCCATTTTATCCAATTGTAGATGCTCATAAATGCACGTAAATACAAGCGCCCATTTTTCCACATTTAATTTCAGGAGCATTCATAAATAATTGGAAATATGCAGCGTGTGCATTGTGTCCCCTGCTTTCTTTAACCTACACAAGCGTGTGAAATTGTTCTTAAAATTTGCTTTGCTAGTGGAGCTTTTGGTGGCGCAATGTAAAATTGAATGGTCAATTTTTTTACATGATTTAGTGTTGGAGATATTACATATGTGACAACAAAATATTTACTTCCTTTAATAGATCTTTCGTGTCCTAACAAAAGGGACACGTCTTACCTAAACATTGCGCTCATAATTTTCATAAAAATAATATTGTAAAACAATACTCCTGATGAATACATCTGATAAAGACTGTATAAAAATGACTGCGCTGAGTCTCTGACAGGCATGCAAAGGATCATGGGAGAAAGCCGCATAGGATTCTGGATGGTGTCGTTTTAATCGGTTGGATAGGTTTTTTCATGTATTCACATTATTCGCGTAAAACGACATCGAAGTTATACGTGTCACGATTTAGGTTAGTTAAAAAAGGAAAATTCATTTTTTTTTTTATCACTTGCAGTCAAATGCTTTTAATAATCCTCCAGCATTTGAACATGGGGATGCGGGGCAAAGGACGAAGTCAAACGTGCTATACAATAATAAAAAAAAAAGATACAGTAAAGTTCAATATGATATGATATGATATGAAATGATATAATAAACATACAAAAATACAAAAGCTGCAACTAAAGTGTTCGAAGTGTCCCAAAAGTATAAAGTGAACAAAAAAGTTTTAAAGTGATCAAGTATGAAGTGTTTTGTGCTTGGAAAAAAGTGAAAAAGTTGTGAATCAGCGTGCCAGTTGAACTGAAGAAGACGCGTTTTAATTTTTTTACATAGCCAGAAAAAGTTTTTCTTAAATTTATTTTTTTTTTATTATTTGAAACTTTTGATTTTTTTTGCTGAAATAATTACGAGGGTGCTTATATTTGCGTAAATACAGTATGTCTTTCCATTCAACACTGATGCTCATGGGTATCTCCTTCTCGTATCCTCAGCTCAGGAGAGCTACTATTCCAGCCTGGAGTGCGTGAGCTAGAAATAGCTGTGAACATAATTGACGACGAAGTCCCCGAGGAGGAAGAACAATTCCGTGTCAGTCTGAAGAACCCTAAAGGAGGCGCAGAGATTGGCTTTGGTGGTCAAGTCACCATATTCATTCCAGCCAATGATGATTCGCATGGAATTATAGGCTTCACACAGGTATTGTGTCTGTTTTTTCCAAAACCTGTACATTCAAAATGACTATTATTTCTAAATCATGTTTTTTGTATTAAGAACTCTTTAGTACGAGAAGTTGATGAGCTGGAATTCAATAACCCGGTGTCTTTGAGCATTGAGAGAAGGAAAGGCCTGTTTGGGAGGCTAACCGTGCACTGGAACGCTTATGGAAGTTTGGACGACATTTTTCCTACTTCAGGAGTGGTGAGAAAACATACAGTATATATTTTCTTAAGTTTAGTTTGGCTTTGGTTTAATAGCATTTTTGTAATATCCAGTGACAACATTCCAGTGACACATTGCTTTTGACCTGAATGAAACAATACCGTTAGCTAGTATTCGCAATCATATAAACTATGGAATTCGGGTAACGTAAATTTTTATGAAATGAACAAAAATGCTTCACATTAACGTTTGTTTTATTATTTTATTATATTATCTTCACGTTTTTTTTTCACGAAAACTTTTTTTCCACTTCTGATTTTTTCGATTGTTTCTTTAGTTTCACGTGGTTTTCCATTACTCTGATTGGCTAGTGAGAATGTGATTGGCAGCTGCTTGATCAGGAAGTGTGTGAGGAGTTCAGCGGCCAATCACATTCTCACCAGCCAATCAGAGTGAACCCCACGTGAAGCTTGTGCCAGAAGTCCAAACAAACAAAAATGAAACCAAAAAAACATAATGCGAAAAAAAACGCGGAAAATGTGAAGAAACGAAAACGTGAAGATAGCACGTGAGAAATGTAAAAAAAAAAAAAACTGACAATGTGAAGCATTTTTGTTCGTTTGTTAGAAATTTTTGTTAGAAAGTTTCATTTTGTTACGATTCCATAAAAGGTACAATACATTTTCCCAGCCATGATTGTACAAAGCCGTTCTTTCTTATTTCATGCATGTGATGTTGTTGGGTGTTTTTTCTCTCTCTAATAGGTGACGTTTTCCGAAAGTCAAGCTCTAGCCATCATTTCTCTGACTGTTTTGGCTGATGATATTCCAGAGCTAGACGAGAAAATCACAATAGTTCTGACCAGAGTCACGACGGTTGGAATAACCGATCCATCCAAAGGAGCCGTGATCGATTCCCAGCGCGGCCGGGCGAACCTCACCATCAGAGCCAATGGTTCCCCTTATGGAGTAGTCGGTTGGCACCTGGATTCCCAGTATTTCATCACAGCAGAACCTCAGAGTAATTCATTTTCTGGGATTTTTCTTGTCTATTTAAATGATTCTACACTGCAAAAAATGTTAGAATTAAGAGTGACAGACTACCGTATTTACGCGAATATAAGCCCCCCTTTTTTCGAATTTTCGAAGCTCAAAAACTTGTGGGGTGCATATAATCGCCGATTTCAATTATGTGCGTAAATATAAGCCCTCAATTTTCCGTATTTCAAGTCAGGAACAATCACAAAAAAACTGAAACACGTCGTCTTTATATAGCGGTTTTGCATGCAATTGCTCTGTGCATGTGCAGAATCCTACTGGAGAGCAAAGGTTCTTGGGAAATTATGTTCTGACCACTAGAATTGACTTTTTCTTCGCTATTATTCAAGTAAAGCGATATCAAAATGATACGAATCACAAGTTAGGTTTGTTAAGTTAAGAAAAAATTGTATTTTTAAGAGAATACTAACGTAATTGAACCTGAAACGTTAATAAATATTAACAATTAATTAAAATAAAATGTTTTGTTTTGTTTTTTATTTTATTTTGTGCCTGAAAAACCAGGATGGTGTTTATATTTGCGGGGTGCTTATACATATATGCGTAAATATGGTACTTCGCTTATATCAAGAAAATAGGGCTTGAGTTTCTTGCTATTTTTGATGATATTTTACACTATATCGAGACATTTTTCAAAGTTGACATTATGTTTTAACACTGAAACAAGAAATGTCGAGTGAAATGTTCTTATTTTAAGAGGACAATGTTTGTAAATTTAAGAAACTAGCTACTTTTTTTTACATTAAAGCTAATGAGAACAAGAACTGGAACGCAGAAACAAATCCACCGTGTAACAAGATTCTTTGTCTTGTTTTAATCTGTTTTACCAATTAACATTTTCTCACCACATTGGCAGAAAATTGTATTTTGTAATTTGTAATTGTAATTTTTTACTCATTTAGTTTTTTTATTTTCTTATTTTTGAATGTAAATGTATTGAAAAGGGAATAATGTGCTTTGCCAAACGCACAAATAGGATCATATTTGAGGAAGAGCAAACAATTGTGTTAGTTTAAACGGTATTATGTCGAGAAGATTGCTATTCAAATTGGTTAATTCATGTTGAGGTTACAGTAGAGATAAGAAAATATCAAGTGTGTTTTTTAATGAATACTCTTGTTTATATGAACACAATATGTACCGATGAAATCAATTCTTGCCTTTTTTTCTAATCCAGAGAGCCCATCCAATGTCACACTAAGTATTGTGCGAGATCAAGGTTCATCTGGTGATCTGTTGGTCTACTACACAACTAAACCTGCCCTTCATCTCCCACCTGTCAATCAGGCTAGCGAAGGCCTTGACTACATAGCAAAAGACGCAATGATTGTCATGAGGGAGAATGCGACTGTTGTTTTAGTCGCCATCACCATTCTACCAGTGAGTATCTGACTTAATTATTTGGATTAATATTTTTAGAATTTAGACTTTTCAACTACGGTGGGCTACCGGTTAAAGGAGGCAGCAGCTTCATTGAGGCAAGTCCTAAAGTCCCAAAACAAATTGTATCTCATTACGCAATTGCTCTGCGCATGTGCCGAGTCTGACTGGAGCAAAGGATCTTGGGAAATGAAGTCCTGACCACTATAATCGACTTTATCTAGTATTCAAGTAAAACGATATCAAAAGCAATGTTGGGCAGTAGCTTCGCTACTTGTAGCTTAACTACATTTTTCAGTAGCTTGGTGGTAGCGAAGCTATTTTATGATTCAAATAGCTTTTCAGTAGCAAAGCTATTATTTTGCTCAAGTAGCAGAGTAGCGTCCGCACAAGCTACATTTCAATAGTTTCACATTCTTGGGGCTGCACTAGTTCGCGTCTCGTGGACGAGCCAATGCTTTAAGAGTCTATGCTTTTTGGCAAATGACAAAAACCGACTCCCATAATCCCAGATCATCAGTTGCTATTGGTCAGATCTGTTGAGACTTTTTTGATGGGCGCACAATTTGGCCAATCACGTTTGAGGACAGAATAAACTCATGCGAATGAAGGGCGGTGAATGAAGGTGAATGAATGTGAAATGAAGGAGGGCGGTGACAGAAACTCCGCAAACTGCTTGCCAGAATGAAGCGCGTCAGGAAAATGATAGGAGCGAAACCGAAAAAGAAGCAGCATCTGGCCGCATTTCAGTGAAAGTGGCGGCTATAAAGCTCAACAAGCACAACCACGCACACGCACAGCCATGTAAGAATCGCCCATTAATGCCCTTTGGCTGGGGGAGAGAGGGCAAGCGAACTTTCTATTGTTAAATTAAAAGCTTGATTCTACTTCTATTTTTTGTATTAATATAAGAATACAATATAAGAAAACTGTATTAATATAAGAATTGTATGAATGTAAAAAGACGGAACAAAAAATTATAAACGCACAAACTATTTATGATGGCTACATGACATTTTTTCGCTAAACTTAAGTTAGCACCAAGGTAAATATCGAGAGACAACTCAAATTGAATATATGATACTTTAAGTTGTATTGAGTAATTGATTATCATTAATAATACCATAAGTCAACAAATGTAGGAGTTAAGTAATTCTGGATTAAATACAGTGTATTTATGACATGAATCTGGATTTGAATTCTTTAAGGTTAATTTGAATGATTAAGGTAATGGAAATATCTGAAATTTCCAGTACACTTTCCTGTGTCAGTAAAAATATAAAATACCATCCAAAATGCCATCCATTTTATATACCGTATTTTTCGCCATATAAGACGCACCGGCATATAAGACGCACCCAATTTTAAAGGAGAATTTGAACCAAATTTGAACCAAATACTGTAGTAAAATATTTTATATCAACTGTATAAAAGTTAACAGCAGTTTAAGAACAATTGTATGCCAAACATGTAACATGAACAGTCAGTAAAGGTCAGTAAACAGTGAGAGTAGGGGTGGGCGGTATAATGGTATTAACGAGAATATCGGTATTGAGATGTGCCACAATATGGATTTTGCAATACCGTGGATACTGTGAAAAATTCATGAATTAGATTTTTATATAAGTATATAAACACCATAATACAGTATTACACATTAGTTTCGTTACAAGTTGAAACTTACAACTACCAATGACGGCACGGACATTGCTAATCGAACACAGAAAGCAGTGTAACAGACTGAATTAAGAAATCACACACATGACGCGCATACATGTGCTGCTCCGTTTTCTGCGCTGTGGGGAGTTGTGGTCCAGTGGTAGGGGTTCTAATCCCCCTACCACTGGTTCTGCAACTAAGTGTCCTTGGGCAAGACACTGAACCCCCCCACGCCACGGCTTAGGCTGCCCACTGCTCCGGGTTTGTGTGTGTTCACTTCACTGTGTATGCACTTTCACGGATGGGTTAAATGCAGAGCACAAATTCAGTATGGTCCCTAGTGGCCATATCCCTGTCACCTCACCTTCCTTCCTTCCTTCCTTAAGAGAAGAGCGGTTGTTGTAGTTTTGTAGACGCGCGCAAGAAAATCTGCTTGTTTTGTTTTGATCAAAGTCTGTTTTCGTTTGGAAATCATGGTCAAAGAAAGCGAGACAACGTTTACGAACGAAGACCAGAAACAAAGCTACCGTAGGCAGCCGCTTGCGCTCCCTCTCTCACTGTCTCTCTCGCCCGGCCGCTCGCTCCTTTCTCTCTCAGATTTTGCCAATTATGTTAATACGGTCTACTACTAAGATACTAAGATGGCGGTGACCGCGCTCCACGGATCTCTACATTCGTCGTATAAGACGTACCAACTTTTCACCCTCAGTTTTGGGGAAGAAAAAGTGCGTCTTATACGGCGAAATATACGGTATTTATACCGAAATGCGGTGATGCCAAAGTGTTTCCATTTACACCGGAGGGCTGTTGCTCAAAACCGAGATAAGGGATTAATCTTGGATTTTCCACTTATCCTGGCTCAATTTAGCCCTGACTCGGTTGCATGAAAGTAGGGTAAAGCCAGGTAAGGCATGTTACCATGGAGAATTATTCTGGTCCAGGCTAACAGCCAGGCTAATATTAATCCTGCTCTGTTCCACAATGAGTTCCACTGAATGTATGTGATTTACAATGATTAAATGGTCATCTGTAAACATCTGGCATCATTTTAATCATGCAGTATAATATTACTATAAAGTTATAATATAACTTTAACGTAACTTAAAATATTATAAAGTTCATGATGAATACATAACATTGCAGGTCTTGAGATTTAAGGATATGGCTGGTGAAGTTACAAAGGTGATTTCATAGTCTATAAGAAGGTCAATATGTAGAATATATTGGCTATGGTCCCATTCACATTTCCTAATCATGGCATGCCATTTGTTAGATGAAGTTGTGGACGAAGAAGTATTAATACTCAGACAAGCAAATTCAAATTTTAATCGTCTTATACACATTACACATGGTACAACATGCAATGAATTGTATTTTTACAATCGTCCAGCATTTAAACATGGAGGGTGGGGGGTGCATACGAGAAAGACATGCAATAAAAAGATAAGAGATAAAAATACAAATAAATACCAAATAAATAAATAAACAAACAAATAGATAAAACAAGGAAATCAAGATGAAAAAGACCCGATAAAAATACAATAAAATGAACAAAATACAAAAAAGGGACTCAAGTGATGTAAAATGTAAAGTAAAGATGTTTAAAGTGTCCAATAACCAGCTGAAAGTGACCCAGAGTTACCAGAATACCCAAATAAAGGAAGTATTTGCTGAACAATAACTTTTTTTTGGCTATAACATTATTTAATAAACAATGATTATAGCTTTCATATGTGCATGCATTTTTTGATGAAAAATGCATTTTTTGTGTCCTTTCTGTATCCTCCCAAAACAACACTGGATCAAAAACTATATTGGACATTCATGCAAAGGAGGGAGAGCACAGTGTTGGTGGACATTGTTTATTCATGGTTCGTCACTAGTCAGTTTGGAGGTTTTTGAAAAAACAAAAACAAACCATGATTAATACAATGTTCAATCATGGAAAGAAACTTATACATGATTTAAATTGTGTATAAGTTTGTATAAGAAAATGTGGAAAAGTTCAGGGGGTATAAATACTTTTGCAAGCCAATGTATGTTCTTCCATCAAGTGACTTGCCAGTGCGCAACATGTTCTTGTACTTAATCTTGACTTGCTGTCAGGTCCTTTTTTGGCCAGACAAGCTTGTTCTTTAATAAGAAGGGGAGGAATGAAATAAATTACCAAATATGGCACGACACCAAATAATTGCATTAATTATTAACTAATTATTATTAATTCATTATGAACTAACTATAATGAATTCACTGGTTATTTGGACTACTTACGCATTTAATCGGTCAGGAGATGGCGCTGTTCTGCTGGTGAGAAGTGCTGCACGTGTCATATCCATTGTCGACTTAATATTATTATGTGAGCGATTCCATGGTCTGTTTCAGTCTGCACTTATCCCAACTATCTACACCTGGCTTCAGTTAGCGGAAAGTTTTTATCCCAGCTTAGCGTTTGTGCAACCGGGCTTCTTCTGAAATCCTGGATTTCTTTATTCTACTTTTGTGCAACAGCCCTCTGTTTAATTGCGTGGAACATGTTTATTGTTGTTGGTTTTTTTGTCATATTTAATACAATTTCTTTAAACTGTTGGGGTTATTAAGTACAGTACATAATTAAATGGGATGTTATTTCCTGCTGTTTCATTGGCAGTTTTAGTGATTACTGAAGCACTGACGTGAAATGAAGGTCAATTTATAATGTATAGAAGTAGTTTGAATGTAGTTAAGATACTTTTGCCATGTTGATGTAGCTTAGCTTCGCTACTGTTCCCAGAGGATAGCTTCACTGTAGTGAAAACTACATTTAATGCAGGTTAGCAAGTAGCTTAGCTTACTACATTTTATATGTATCTTGCCCAACACTGATCAATATGACACGAGTCACAAGTTTTTGGACTAAGGTTTGTTAAATAAAATAAAAATTGTGTGTTTAGAAGAATATTAACGTAATTAAACCAGAAATTTGAATAAAAAAAAAAAAAACACGCCCACTTGCCTCTCTTAGTCGAACGCTGTCACTAAACACACGGCATTTATCAGCATCAGCTGATATATGATCTTCGATCGCTTTATTGGGGCAAAATGGTCGTGTCCCGATGTGACCCGATTAATTGGAGTCGACTGTAGTCCAAAAGCATTTTTATGTCTGTTAGTCTGTCTGTCTGTCTGTCTGTCTGATTGTCTGTCTGTCTGTATGTATGTATGTATACCTACCTAACTAGATATTTATTCTTTCTCTTCTTAGAATACATTTTCTTCACATATTTAGCCTCAGACATCACACAATGCATTTTTTTGGATTGTAGCCTATTGTTATTAATGTTCTTGGAATTTTCATCTACATAAGACTACAAGATTATAGCATAAGATATGCTCTGATCATTTGGAATTTTGCTGTTTTCTAGGATGAGATTCCCGAACTGGCTGAGACGTTCCTTGTAAACATCACACAGGTTGAGGTTCTGGGTAATGAACCTGGACCTGTTCAGCCTAGTGTTAGAAGACCTGGACTGGAGATTGCTGAGGTCACAATTCAAGAGAACGATGACCCAAGAGGAGTCCTGAGTTTCAATTTGTCAAAGGTTGGTTTTATCGGTCTTTACATATAATCTGAACGGTTGTGGAATCATCTGCCAAAAATATCAAATGTAACTTTCTAAGAAGCAAACAAAATGCTTCACAATTATGTCTGTTTTTTTTTTGTTTAACCCCTGGCAAACTTCACATTTTAGTTTGAAACTTTTTTTTCTATCGCTCGTTTCATTTTTTTTTTTCTTTTGAATTCTGGCACAAGCTTCATGTGGAGGCAGGCCTTACTCTGATTGGCTGATGAGTATGTGTTTGGCATTGTTGGAGTATTTATCCATTTGTAGTGATGAGATCTAGTCCGACATGACGACATGATCCACATAACGGCAAGTGATACAAATTATGAATAGTAGGGGTGTGACGAGGTCTTGTGGCACGAGATCTCGCGATATTGCGAGAATTTGGCGCCATCTTTGCTACAGTCTGGTGAATTAAATTTTTTTTTAAAGTTTCGTGCACGAGCGTCCCGATTTTCGTGCTGGCATGATCAGCTCTAGTTGATCGCATGAATCCTTGCGCTTGAGTATCAATTGACTGTGGCTCAAACAACCGCGGACTTCTCCCTCTGAGTGAGCGGATCTCCGCCATTGCCCCGCCCACCGTGACAGCTCACACTACAAGATCGTTTGTGATGATATAGTGAGCGAAAACTACTTTAATAAAATGTGTTTGTAAAATAAAATCGATTATTTCAAACTGTCATTAGTCACACATGTGAGTTTAATCTAATGTGTCTAATACACGTGTATTACATTACTATTGAAACGATTCCCTCTCACTGCAGTAGAGCAGAAATATGAGAGTAAACCAGCTGATTACTGCAGTAAAACTCATTCAGATGATGTGAGTCTCACCAGCGACATGAAGGGAAAGAACCTCACGTCCTTCACTTGTTCTAGACAATAATTGATTGGACACTTTCAATAAATATGGTTGTTAGAGCTAAAATGAACACAGTGAATTTAATCATAATGAAGTACATTGATGTTGAGTTGAACTTGATGCGAAATGATTCTATGTGCCATTCTTTGCAAGTTACTGGAAGACTTGCCTTTGTCTATAAATAGTGTGTTTAATGTCTGCGCTTAATGGATTTTTTTTATACTATTGACAATTTAAATTTTTTGTAAAATTACTTGCCTGGCAATTTATGGCATCATATTTTGTATGATCAATATTATGTTGGTTATCTGGTTATCACTGCATGCAATTGATGTAAATAGAAAGAGTGAAATGCATCAACAGTTTTGAATGTTTAAGTTCAATATAAAATATTGCTCTGCTTATATTTTATCAATGATTTTTTTTAATTTTAAAAATATCGGAATCTCATCTCGTCTCGTCTCGTTCTCGTGAACCTAGTGTCTCGTCTCGCCTTGTGGGAAAAGTGTCTCGTCCCACCCCTAATAAATAATATATATATATATTATTTTAACATATAGTGCAAAAATAACACTTTAATCACAATTTGTAGTGCACAAATATAAAAAAATCAGTGAAGGACACTCCTCCCACACTTCCTGGTCAAGCAGCTGCCAATCACATTATCAGAAGTCAGAAGTCAGAAAGATCTTTATTGCCAGGTTCCATAAAGAGCACTTAATGGAACTTGGAATGTGTCTTGGCGTAATTGGTGCTTCACGACATATATTCAGTTTCACAGACAGAACAAAAATAAACAAACAAACAAATCTGCACAGTGTGTTGGTCTAAGTGGCAGTAGAAGTCATTGTATTAAAGGTGGGGGGAGTTTGGACCCAGTTCAATAGGTTGACTGCGGTGTGGAAGAAGCTGTTGCGGTGGCGTGAGGTTCTGGTCTTGATGGACTGATGCAGCCTCTTGCCTGAGGGGAGGGGCTGAAAGTGTTCGTGACCGGGGTGTAAGGGGTCGGCCACTATCCTGGCTGCCCTTTTCCGAGTCCTGAAGGTGTGCAGCTCTTGGAGGGATGGAAGGTGACAGCCAATGATCTTCTCTGCAGAGTGTATAACACCAGCCAATAAGAGTAGTTCAAGCTAAAGTTCATTCAAATATGTCCATTGTTGTTCAGACTATGGGCTATGACCAGTAAGAGAAGTATGAGTAAGGGAAGGTAGTGCCAGAAATTCAAACGAAAAAAAATGAAACTAGCTAAAAATCGGAAGCAAAAAAAAAAGTTTCAAATGAAAACGTAACAATGTCAAACGGACAAATAAAAACCAAACTTAAGTGTAACGCTTTTCAGTTTGTTTGATATTTTTGGCACTAATCTGATTCCAATAAATGGTCATTGGTGCCCAAAATGTCATTATTGTGGAGGCCAGACTTGACCTTGCTGGGAATTTCCTATCTGCATTAGGAAAATTAAATAGGGATTGGTGCATTATAAGGTATTAAAGTAAGGATATACGTACAGTTCAGCATCAACTCTATTCGAGATTTTTCTCTACATTTGTTTTTCAGAGACATTTCAAGGTCGTCTCTGATTAAAAGTTACTCTGATCTGAGTACAGTCATAACCTTTTCTTCCAAATTGATTTAAAAAGTGCCTGCGGTTATAGAAATAAATGAGCGGGCCACGTGTAATGTTAGGGATTAGCATGCGATACAATGTTATTATGGTTTTTATTCTGAACATTATTCAATGTAAAAACAACAACACTGTTACTCATATTATCATTATTAATTATTTTTAACCTTTTGTTAGGATGTCTCAGGTGCAGTATTGGCATTTGAGGTTCCATCACCAGGAAACGTTCTCCGATTAGCAGTCACTCGAATGGCTGGAAGAGCTGGAAAAGTGGTGCTTTACTGGGAGACCCAAACTGTAACTGCGAGTAATGAGGACTTTACTCCTTCCTCTGGAAACCTCACCTTTCAGGATGGACAGGTGAAGAACGAGAGCAGTAGTGGGTGATTTATGAATGCTTTAATTGTAGTTACAATAATGTGTGTGGTTTCAGCACATTGAATGTTCGGATAGAAACTGCACACACTTTAAATTGCAATACAGGGGTACCTCACTTTAAGAAATTAATTTGTGACGACAGCAGATTCGTAAAATAAGAAAAAACGTAAGAAAAGAACTTGCTTAACATTCTTGTCGCTACAACATTTGGCCTATCGTACAGTGAAAACATTTCGTAAAAAGAGACAAAAATTTCTCAACAACGCTCTTCGTTAAAGGAAATGTTCGTTAAACTAATCAAAAGAGTCATTTGTAAGTGGAGGTACCACTGTATATTTTTTTTCATGTGTTTTTTTACAGTCAGTGGCATATATTGAAATAACGATCATTGATGACACCATTGTGGAGTCTGTGGAAACATTTACGGTTAAACTGGTTCGAGTCGTTGGAGGGGCCAGATTGGGTTTGGACGCAACGGCTCTAATCAGCATCCCACCCAATGATTCACCCCTTGGTCGGTTCGGGTTTGATGAACTAGTGGTAGGCTCACTTATATAAACTTTTCATTTATAATAGCAACTTAACCATCAAGTCAGTGCTGAAATGGTCATACTTTTATTTTTTTAGGTTTCTGTGTCTGAGCCTCAGTTTGCGAACGATCCCGCTTCCATCGCTGCTCTGACTGTAACTCGTAGCTCTGGAGGTGAAGGACTGGTTCAGTTAATCTGGGTTTTGCAGGAAGATGGAAGAAGTGACCTTAGCCCTCGTAATGGTACTCTGATTTTCAATGAAGTAAGCCTGCAAATTTCATTTACCGTATTTATGTGAATATAAGCACCCTAACCCCTAACCTTTTATTTGAATTTTAACTCATATACTTGGTAGAGCTCATATGCCCATTTTTCAAAAATGAGCCTTTGCATGCCAGACTAAAGCTAAGCACAGTTTTTGTTAGACGGAAATAACAGAACAGTCAACAGAGTGACAATTCTAAGGGGGCGTGAACTTTGGAGATCCATAGAAACCGGTTTGTTTCAAGTGAACCAGTATGTACATATATGTGAAAAATAAAGCAAGTGATCATTATTATCCCAGTCAATTTATACTCATTATTATCCCAGACGCTCATTAAAGAAACAAAAAAGCAAAGCGGTTTGTTTGTGGGACTATTCAAATATTGTATTTATGATTAGCACTATTTTTTTTTTTTAGAATTTTCAACGCTAATAAACTTGAGCGGTGCTTATAATCGCCAATTTGAAATATGCAGCCATTTTTCCATATTTCCAGTCACAAAAAATCCCAAATACACAGAGACACGTCATCTTTTTGCAGCCGTGCATGTCTAATAATGGTTCTGGAGGCAAACAGAAATAAAGAAACATTAGACACGTCGTGACACTTAACAGAGACAAAATAACACTGGAAGATGTACGAATAAACTAAATACAATCATTTATTTTACAACAAACTGAGACTACAAACCACATCAGAGTAGCTCAGGGCTAACAGCTACAAACGGAGTTCAAAGCGCCATTGCAGAAAGAGAACAGTCGAAAGAGAAGAACAGGAGTAAAAAAATCCAAGGGACAGAAACAATCAAAACACTCAGGTCTGGATCCCAATGAATTATGAGAGTTGTTGTTCCAATCGCTAGAATATATTATTTTTTTGACATTAAAGTGATACAAGTAACAAGTTATGTTTGAAAAAAAAAAGGAAAATAAACATTTCTAAGCGAAATGTAAAAAAAAAAAAAAAACATATTTACAGATTATAAGAATAAATTTGCAGGGTGCTTATAATCGGCAATTTCAAATATGTGCGTAAATATAAGCCCCCATTTTCCCCCCGTATTTCAAGTCAGGAACAATCACAAATAAACGGAAACACGTCGTCTTTATGCAGCGGCGCGTGTGCGTCTATATAATGTTAAATAATGGTCCGTGCTTTTATTAGCTCAATAACAGAAATAAAGAAACATTAGACATGGCGCAAGACTTAACCAATCAAAATGCTTGGTTGCTGCACATGGGATAATATTAATTCCTTTTCATACAGCATCAGATAAACAGAGAGCTTGAAACAGGCCTGAGCTTGAAACAATTGCTCTGCGCATGTGTGGAATCTATCTGGAGAGCAAAGGACATTGAAAAAAGAAGTCATCACCACTACAACCAACTTTTTGTTGAGATTTTTCTTGAGTCTATTATTCAAGTAAAACGACATCAAAATGATACGAGTCACAAGTTGGGTTTGTTAAATAAACAAAAAATAGCATTTTCAAGAGAATAATAAACGTAATTGAGCCAGAAACGTTAATTAAAAAAAAGAAATTAAATATATATATATATATATATTAATTAGGGCTGTCAAAGTTAATGCGTTAACTCACACGATTAATTCAATTTGTTTAATCACGTCAAATTGTATAACCGCCATTATTCGCACTTCTATTATTTGTACAGTTTTTTGCAAAGCTGAAATCACAGCGCACTCATAGAAAGAATAGAGTGCAATTCAATTATTCGCAGTCTCTCAGACGACTGCGTGGACATGCTCACAGACCATATGTCGGACTTTTGTTCCTATAGTTGAAAATGTGTGATCAGCCTTTTCAGCTAGACTAATTATCAGTGCCATACTTTTGCCACACAAATATACAAAAATATATCCGTTGTCTCTTTTCCTCAAAAAAAATTATTTTTTAATTATTATGAGTGGCTTACCCATTGTTTTCTTTAGTCAAAACGGTATATTACAGTATTTAAACAAGAGGTTATTTTGTGTTGAGTTTACTTTAATTTACATTTTACACTTCAATATTCAAAATTACAAGATTCTATACTTGTTCATGTTATTAATAATTGTTAATACTAAAGAATTATTAATAATAAATTATTATTATTATTTGTGATTATCGCGATTAATTGAGATTCATTTGGTTGAGGAAGTGCGATTAACTAGTTAAAAAAAATTAAACGTTTGACAGCACTAATTTATATATATATTTTTGCTCCTCAACCCATAAAACTGTGTTTACTGAGTATCATGGTATTCCAGACTGTGCTATTTTCCTAAAACAATTGTAATGATTTACAGACAGAGTCGAAGAAAACATTTGTCTTTCAAGCTTTGGCTGATGCTGTTCTGGAGGGAGAGGAACGATTTACCATCCAGCTCATGTCGCCAAAAAACGAGCCGGTCATTGATCCAGTTAGAGGTCAGTAGTCACATCACGATTAGTACCAAACACTAGAATGACACTATTATGTTTATTAAATATAAATAATGATCTGTGAATATTTGTAACAGAAAGTGCCGCGAGTCGTGAAAGTGAGATAGAGTTTGAACAGGTTTGCCGATGATTTTTGAACAGATTTTACTGCAGTTCTGTAGCTTAGTCCTGTTCTGTAGTGTGATGGAGTGGAACCGTCCAGTTATGGAGAAAGACATGATGCTTTCAAGGCGTAATAGAAGGTTAGCAGGTTGTTTCTGTTGACTCCAACGGAGCTACGTTTTCGGAGGAGGTGCTGACGCTGGTGACACTTTCTGAGGATGTTTTCTGTGTTTGAGGAGAACTTGAATTGTTTGTTAAAGATGGTACCTAGATATTTGTATTTCTCAACAAGCTCCACTGTCTCCCCATGAATGGTTGAGGTGGATAGAGCGGCCAGGATTTTTTGCTTATTGGAAAATGTCACCACCATCTCTTTGGTTTTGGTTGTGTTTAGATCCAGGTGGAACTTGTCACACCAATCCAGAAACTACTGCAAGCTTGCTCCATGGTGATATGAGGAACCGGAAAGTTCGAAAACATCAGTGTCGTCTGCGTATTTTACCAAGTAATGGTTTGAGTGGGTCATGCAGTCATCTGTGTAGAGGATGAAGAGGAGTGGTGAGAGTACACAGCCCTGAGTGGAACCCGTCGAGGTGTGCTGGAGGTTCGACAGAGTGCCATTGACCAGAACTTTCTGTGTCCTGTTGAAAGTCAAGCAACCATAGAATGAGCTGGTCTTCAAGGCCAAAGTGTGTGATGAGGCCAGTAGGTGGGGCTGTAGGGTGTTAAAGGCCGCGGAGAAGTCAGCAAACAGGAGTCTGACTGTTGTATCGGGCTGTTCCAAGTGTTTGTGTGCAGTGTCCAGATATAGTTTTGGCATTGTCAACTCCTCTGCCAGCACGGTAGGCAAATTGAAGCGGATCCAACAGGTGATCAGTGGAGTTAATGATGAGCCGTTTAATTATCCTTTCCATTGCTTACATCGGTAGTGAAGTGAGAGTTATATATGACTCTTCTGGTGACTGCATATGGTTCGCAGACAAAGCTATAAAAATGTATGAAAACAATAAAAATATAAAACATTCTCCTGTATTTTAATCCATTAATTTCCTGGATGCCACGGGTATCTCGCCAAAAAAAATAAATGCAGAGGATGGGAATCTCACCAAAACCTTTAATGGGCTGTGTTA
The DNA here is from genome assembly GCA_017309775.1 of Paedocypris sp. Pulau Singkep. NCBI lineage: Eukaryota > Metazoa > Chordata > Actinopteri > Cypriniformes > Paedocypris > Paedocypris sp. Pulau Singkep. The sequence continues at coordinate 537,282 of MU204315.1, forward strand.
TTTCCCATCCGGGCAACCCGGTGGAGAGCGTTACAAAACATTTAAATAAACAAAAGCAAACCAAAGAGATGACCAAACGGCGTCGGAGCTACATGCTCGTCCTTTCGGTTTCGGTCTGATGGTCTCCCGTCAACGTCAACATGTCGCTCGCGTCTCATATCCCCCAATTCAAACACTTTGAAAAAGAATATCTCCGCGGGGACGACGTGTGCGGCGGGGAGATGTTTGTTAACATTACTTTAATAAAGAATACTACGCGAAAAAAGTGTTTTAAAAGTCTGAATAAGTGTTAATAATAATAACTGAATAATACGTAACAAATACGTAAATGTTGTGCCTCCACTTCGCGGAAATTCATTTATCGCGGTCGGGCTTGGAACGTATCTACCGTGATAAACGAGTGATTACTGTAATCCCATTGGTTACACCGCTTTAATTGTTAGCCAAAACAAGACGAGAAGTAACATTTAAATAATTATAAACATCTAATTTTCCCAACACAAACACACTTACGCACCATATCTTATGACGGTGCAACTTTAGCGTTCTGCCCAGATCGGTTCTCTTCACTCGTTCTCTTCTGAATGAAGTCACCACAAACATGGGAAAAGCAAAGCAGTATATCAAAATCCTGTCTTCGTGGACTGTATCTGAATTACTCGGGGGAAAAACGAATGTTTGTGCATCAATGTATGGTCGTGAATCATTAGATTGTATTTATATTTCTCATTAGAATGTATTGTATTCTATCATTAGACAAGATTATTTTCTTGATCCTGGTTTTCGTCTGTATTGATCTCTGCTCGCCCTGATTTAACACTGTGACTGGTGGACATCATTAAACATTTGCCTTTCTACACACTCACCTGCTCATTTATTCATAACAACCTGGAAGATCATTGCTGATGCTGATAAGCGCCTTGTTTGGTGTCTTGCATGTTTAGTGACAGCGCTTGAGTAAAAAAGAGACCGTTGAGTGCACACACTCGCTGCCACGGATTTATCTGCGATTTCCTTCTGTTTCACTTTGTTAAATGCTGGCAGTTTATGGCAAAATGTTCTCATTCTTTATCAAATTTGACTCAATAAAGCAGCTTTTTTGCCCCATTAAGCGGCGTGAATTTGCATTATGAGATACAATTTGTTTTGTGTCCCAATAATTAAACGATTAAGCGATTGAATTCTTTTAGAGATCCCGCTGAAGTTTTACTATTATGTAAGGGGGAAAATGTGTATTTATTCTGTCTTCTCTTTAGGAGTGGCTACTGTAGTTATCCGAGCGGACATGGGAGCTCTGGGAACTGTTGGAGTAGCAGATTCCAGCAGAAATGTTCTGATTGGTGAACCACAAGGCACTTACAACGGAACAGCTCTTATCAGGTTTGGCAGACGTGCTCTGAGCAATTAAGTAACATTGGTAATGTTTTAAAAATGTTCTTTCTGGATCTGTCAAAATTCAGAGGTGTAGAGAGTACCTGAAAACAATACTTGAGTAAATGTATGAGTACTTTGCTGTAAAAATTATTCCTTTACAAGTTACAAGTCACCAATTCCAACAAAAGTAAAAAAAAAAGTTGAGTAAAAGATGTAAAGTATTTAATTTGAAAAGAACTTGAGTATTTTACCCGTACTGAATGTAAGCTCAAAAACACCAAGAAATGTGAAAAACAAGAAACTCTTTATTTATGAGGGCTTCATTCCTTATATAAAAATTAAATTTAACACCTCAATTTTTCAAAAAGGCAGAACAAAAGAAAGAAGAACTAATTGTCAGTTGCACAAAAAGTGCAACAATTTAGCAATAAAAAATGGCAATATCAACTTGTTCGACCTAGAAAATTAACCGCGGTACCAAAAAATGTCTCGACTTGTCGCGTACAATCACAATGTAACGAGTGACGTGTCCATTCAAATGTAGTGGAGTAAAGATACAGATACTCAATCACTAATGTTAGGGTGACCAACCGTCCTCTTTTCCCCGGACCTCATTTCCCTCTTTTTACCTCGTGTCTGGGGTGTCCGGACGTGTTTTATAAATTCACGAAAATGTCCGGGTTTCACGCTTCTTCAAAGGACCATTACACGTTCGCCTACCGTGCTTTAAATAATTTGATAATCATTAGTTTGATTGGTCTTTGTAACTGTCTGTGAGGGGCGGGGCTTAGAGAGAGAGAGAAAGAGAGAGAGAGAATTCAAATGGCTGATGCTTCTCCAGGTTAACTCCACGCGTCTTAATGTTTCAGAGCTTGTTTCGTTAGGTCAGCCCCATAAATATTAATTTATTACCTGAAACGTTATAATTAATATATTAATAAACAACATAATGCCCATGTAACGAAAATTAGCTAATACATTTGAAACTTTCTATATTATTAAATTATATGTCGTATAAAAACTTCTCACTGCTATTGCTCACTAATAGATAGATATTACGGTTATTATTATATATAATGTTAAAGCTGGATTTTATAACAGAAGAGCTGATTTGTAGAAGACTATTTCATATTAATAATTAATTAATTAATCAAATTATTTATTTATTCGAAAAGAGTCTAGGACTATTTTTTTTGTTACAGATATAAGTTTTTATAAATTACCTTTTTTTTAATTACAGAAGTTAGTTTTGCACCATTGAAGCATATGACCCCCGAGAAGCCTGTCTGAATGTGTCTCGAGGCCGCACTGGTTGTCCTCTTTTTTGGAAATCAAAATATGGTCTTGATGTAGTCTGATGTAACTAATGTAGTCAGGTAGAGAGTAAAAGTTGCCTCTATTTTTGATACTTGGTACAAGTACAAAGCAGCCAAAAATACTTAAGTAAATCAACAAAGTCCATTTACTCAAGTACTGGTCACCACTGGTCTCTACGTTTGTTGATTGTAATAACACTCATTCATGAATATATTTGACTGTGTCCTGTTGAATGCAGCCTAGTTAGAGGCCCCGGTCTTTTTGGAGAAATCGAGATTTACTGGAACATCACTCCCGCAGTCAAGTCGGAGTTTGAGGAGACCTCGGGCAAAGTGATCATGAGAGACCGCCAGTCTGCCGCCACAATACCGCTGAAGGTATATTCTAGGGCTGGGCGATTATGACAAAAATCTCGATTAATTGAATTGTTTTAACTCTATTACGATTAATGAACGATTATTTTAATTATTTATAGCCAACACAGTTCACTGACAAGTTTGTTTTGCAATAAATATGCTCACATTTTTAAAGTGAGAGCATTTTTAATATTGTGCCTTACTTTATTTTAAATCCTTTGAGGGCAACACACAGACACAGATCTTCTATATGATTATTTATTGAACATCCACAATTGAAATTAAAGTCAAAGTCAAATGTATTTATATAGCACAGATTTTACACAACTATAGTAGATCCAAAGTGCTGTACAATGGAAAAATAACAAACAATACAAGGGTACAAATAAGAACAGTTAAAAAAATAGATAAAACAATGCAATACCAATTCACAGATCTGAAACATATACACAGCGTCAATCGAAAGCCAATGAGTAAAAATATGTTTTTTTATTAGATTTAAAAACATCTAATGATGCGGAGGCTCTGATGTAGAGGAATACGGATACTCTGATATAAATTGTTCCAAAGCTGCTACGGAAAAACTGCGACAAGCCTTTGGTTTTGTATTAATAAATTAAATTAAAGCACACCGTGTCCAAATAAAACAATCACTTTGTTCTTATAAAAAAAACAAAACAACTAAAAAGAAATAGCACATTGCACATTTGGTCGTAATATACACTATTTCTAATGTTTTCTTATGAACATTGAAAAAGAACAGTTTTCTGCTTAACCAAATAACTCGTGTATAACCTGTGCTTTTCTTGCATCTTGCATACGTATTTTAATGTGCGACGTATTAATGTAAACCGACTTTTGTAAGAGAATTGGACTCTGGTAAATACAGAATGTTTTCTTAAAGGGAACGTCATTTAAATAATTGACCTGGAAAACAATGTAATGATTATAAGTTCTGAATTTCGATTATTTTTTGATTAATCGCCCAGCTCTAGTAAGGCCCTCTGTTAAAAATCTATGCAATACTCATCATGTGTCAATGCTCCTTCTGTACAAACATGCACATTTACGATTAAACATGCGTAAACCAGCGTTGTTTTCTGACGTCTTTGTCCTTGCAGGCACTGGACGACAGTGTTCCAGAGGAAAGGAAGGTGTATGAGTTAAGACTAGTCTCTTTAACCACTGGTTCATCCATCAACCCAGATCGACAGCTTGCCACCATCACCATGGCGGCCAGTGACCGTCCCCACGGCCTTTTCTCCTTCTCGCAAGCTTTTCTACGTGCCACAGAAGAGGACAAAGCTGTGAGAGCAATGTTACAAAGACATTTAAACCACAACCAATATAGAAATTTAGATTATTAAGATTGCCTATTTATTATTATTACCGCAAGAAGCAATATGGGGATTCGGTTTTTAATTATTTACTTATTAAACCGTACTTACGCACATATATGCACCCCCTTTTTCCCAATTTGTGAAAAAAGCGCCCATCATAGAAATATAAGCGTCCCTTTTTTCACAAATGAACTGAAATACAGTGGTGTGAAAGTCTACGTATTTGCCCCCTTCCTGACTTTTTATTCTTTTGCATGTTTGTCACACAAAATGTTACTGATCATCGAGCACATTTTAATATTAGTCAAAGATATCACAAGTAAACACAAAATGCAGTTTTTAAATGAATGGTTCTATTATTTAGTGAGGAAGAAAATCCAAACCCACATAGCCCCGTTTCTGGGATGTGGAGTTCCGATCACTAGATTACATTTTTTTTAATCTATTATTTAGGTAAATAATTATTTATAAACAGCATCAAAGTGATACCAGTCACTAGTTAGATTTGTTAAAAGTCGTTAAAAGTTGTAAAAAGTATTTTAAGAGAAGTAATATAGTTTCAGTTTTTCTGATTATTCGAGAAAATGCAATTTTACATAAATCTAAAAATGTAAATATTTCTAACAATTTTACAATAGTTTACAATGACTATTGTAAAATCTTTACTGTCATTCAAATCAAATCACTTTTATTGTCACACAGCGAGCTGTGGTGAGTGAAAAACTTGGGTGCAAACTCCAGTTAGTGCAAATGTACAATACAAAGTACAGACACATACAACCAAGTAACAGTGCAATAACTTTGTGTGCAAGAGTGGTTTTACAAAATGTTGTGCAATTTACAGTAGGTGCATATTTAAAAAAAGGTATTGAATACCAATGAGTATATATATTTATATATAATACAGTGCAGCAGCAAAATGTAGTGTATTGTTATACACTAGACCGGGGGCAAAAAGTTTGTGAATTGGTGGTACTGTTGGGTATTGGAGCAAGTCAGTTTTGTGGTTCTGTGTTCATCAGCCTGACAGTCTGGGCAGTCTCGCAGTCGGCTCGTGCGTGCTCGAATAATTTTGCACACGAGCAGCACGTTTATATGCAACAAAAGCGATCAATCTATTAATCAAGTGATTTTGCGAGGCTGTGAAGCTCTGCAGACCAAACGATTTAAAATAAGCCACAAACTCAACAGAGCGACAGAATCCACTGCTTCAGTAAAAGCGCAGCTCTTCCTGTTCATCTTGAAACCGTTGCACCATAATAATGAATGTTTTGTCCCCATCTATATGCTTAATAACATATACATTTCGACTCATTTGGATTCCAAGAAAACGCACAAACCTGTTTTGATTTTGTTCGTATTTTTACTAACCTTTCCAACATTATATCAGTGACAAAGTATAATGAAAACCTACACCATCTACCGGTAACTACTAGTATTACTTAATACATCGCAACGTAAGCGTCCTGAAGCGCGGTTGCCAAAACCTAATGAGAGTGCGGGTCAGCGGGGGAGTAGGATCGAGCAGTGTGAGTACACCCTAAGATCCACTGGCAGATTGTGTCCAAGTTTGGCTTCTTGATATTGCCAGCTTTTGTCATCTCGTGATTAGCCAGATCGGTTTGAGTTAAAAGTCCCGTAATAATAAAAAAAAAAAAAAAAAAAATATTTTTTTTATGATTGCAAAATCTGAGGGGGTGCTTATATTCGCGGGTTGCTTATATTCGCATAAATATGGTATTTACAATCTAAGTGTTATATTGTTAATATAAGCTTTTGTTTTTACTTTGACGAATGACGTTGAATCATACATCTTGAATAGTAATCAAATAAAGACAAATACAAAAAGTACTTCACAACAGTTCATATTTATCCTCACTCAGTCTTATGCTCCGTTCCCATTTCCTCACACAAAGCCGTAAATATGCAAGTTTTCACAGGTCGTGACTTCCCAAACATTTCAAAACTTTACAAAGTTTTCCAATGCCACAACATCCAACACAGGAACGAGGTCTGCCCTTTGCGTTCCTACACCGGTAAAGGGCTTCGCGGTGTAAAAACAGTGCAATTTTCTCGTCTGTAAGTAGAAGACAAATCGCTGCTGCTGCCACCTTCAGATATGAAAGAGTACTACATGATTACTCTGCCGGGCGCTACTCCGCACAGGCACACAAATTGAAGAATTTCCCACGGCACCCCTGACAATATTTTGCGGCACCCCGGTTGAAAAACACTGATCTAGAGCGTCTTGCTTAACGTTAATCTATAAAATTAGATACTTCTGCGAAAATGGAATAGGTGTAGACATTGTCCGGCCTCCACTTCTTGCTTATCACTTTTTTTGGATGATTTTTGACAAAGTGATGGTGTTAATCAAACAGAGAACCCAAGACAAGTTCTCGTTTAGCATGAGCTTCTGATAGACTGTCTGAAGCCTTAAAAACATGTTTAAAAAAAAACAACCAAATTTGCTGATCTGAAAATGTAAAATTCTATGTTATAGTGATATATGAATTTCATTGTGAATTTGCAATTCTTTTTTGTCTTATATCAGCCATAATGCATAATTCAAAGCCGTAATCCAACAATGTGTGTTTTTTACTAGGTGAATGTGTCTATCGTCCGGTCTATGGGTCTTTTTGGAAGCGTGTGGGTCAGTTACCACACCGAAGGCAGAACTGCAGTTAGTGGACAAGACTTTGGACAGTCGTCTGGTCGACTGCTTTTCCGACCTGAGGAAAGTTCAAGGGTCCTAACTCTGACCATACTTGATGACGACTTACCAGAAGGACCAGAGGAGTTCTTCCTAAACATTACTTTAGTAGAACTTCTGAATGGCAGGTAAAGTTCAGCTATCACTTGAAAGATCAAATTTAGTAATTGATAATAGTCCAGCAGAGTAGTATTGAATTTATCACGGAATAATACGTACGGTAATTTTCTGTTTTCTGGTTTCAGTTCAATGGATTTCACAGTGAGGGATTATGGTCTTCAAATTGACCAGCCTCCAGCTATTGGCAATCTGTCGTCTCTCATGGTGATTATCCAGAAAAACGACAACGCTGAAGGCATCCTTGAGTTTGATCCAAATTTCATCAACATTACTGGTACACTTATTTTTTCTTTAAAGTTGCGAAGCCAAATAATTGCACATGCATTGCACGACTGAAATAATGTAAATGTAAATTGAAATTTTTTTCATTATCATAATAAAGTGAGGTACAGTGGTACCTTACAGTGGTAAACTAATTTGTGCCGATAGCGGTTTCGCAAAGTGAAAATTTTGTAAAATTTGCATAAAAATCTGCTAATTCTTTCCTCATAAAAATAAGGAAGCAAAAACTATACAGGACAAAACTAGATTAACAAAAATCAAGACTGAATACATCAAGACACGACTTAACGGCAAGACAACAGACAATCACATCTGACGATCTGACAAAGACATGGTGAACAAGACGGTGCATAAATACAAGACATAATGACCTGACAAATGACAAACAGCTGTTCAGGGCAAACGAGACAATTAACGCGATTGGGAAACACAAGAGGAAAAGCGAGAAACAGCTGGGCACATAAACAAACAAACGGCGGGAACACGGAAGTGACACAATTCCGGAGGTCTTTTCAAAATAGTTACGCGTCATGACTCGGAGTCAAAATAAAAGTCCAGACAGAACATGATCCTCACTTAATTTGTACCAATAGTGGTTTTGTAAAGTGAAAAATACCAAAACAATTGCTTATAAATCCGCTAATTCTTTCCGAGAAACCGTAAATTCAGACAAAATATTTGTATAATGTGATAAAATATCGTAATAACTGTGATAAAAGAAAAAAAAAAACTTGTTACATCCGCCTTCTTGAATCGTCTTGACGTCGCCTTTCCAGGCTGGAACCTGGCATCACCAGGACGTTAGCCAAGCATCTCGCCTAACTTTTGTGCGTAAAAATAATGACACATTTGGCCTCATTTGGAGAGACGATATTATCTCAATGTGAAATTTTGTGTTAATTTAGTACAATTTAAACTAAATTATTCCGTTAATTATCTAAAAATTCGAAGTATAAATAAAAATATTTGAACCTAATTAATATTAATGAATGAATGAATATTATTAGTGCCTTTATTAGTCCCACAGTGGGGAAATTTGTCACATATTGTGTACATCTCTAGTGTTACATTTTAAAAAGTGTGCATTTTTGTGTGTCAGTTGAAGAAGACGTAGGGCTCGTGTCCATCCCGGTGCTGAGGCGTGCTGGTTCCTATGGCAACGTCACAGTGGACTTTATCTCCAGAGGCTTGAGTGCTCAGCTTAATTCAGACTACGTTCTTCTCAACGGTTCCCTCGCCTTTCAGTATGGCCAAACCATCACCTACATAAACGTTTCTATAGTGGACGATACAGAGAGGTAAGTCTCAGTAACGATACGATTCATCCTCTTAGTTCACTCGTAATTCTGAGCTGATTATTGATGGCTTTTGTTTTCCAAGTGAACCGAATGAGATTTTCGAGCTGCGACTCACGGGTGCCACAGGCGGTGCCGTACTCGGAACCCGCCTAACTGCTCAGGTCACAATTGCCAAGAGCGATTCGCCAAACGGTGTTGTACGATTCCTCAACCAAAGTGGCATCACCATTTCAAACCCCAACGGTACCCTCAGAGTGACCCTGCTCGCAGAGAGAGCGGACGGACTGATCGGAAATGCCACGGTGAGCCGTCTCAGCGCCACCCTTTCAGGCCCACATCACTGATTTTTATTTCTATTTTAATAATTTTTTATTTAGTGTTTAACATATAATAGTATTTATTAGTATTTTTTCATTCATTAAAAATAAGCAATTATTTAAAAAAAACATCAATATACCTGATTTATGAAAATAAAATGATTTCACATTTTTAACTATGGTACCTACTTTATGATATTTGAAGTTTCATTTTATTTCAAAACT
>MU204315.1:554518-565836 GCA_017309775.1 Paedocypris sp. Pulau Singkep
ATTTTTATTTCTATTTTAATAATTTTTTATTTAGTGTTTAACATATAATAGTATTTATTAGTATTTTTTCATTCATTAAAAATAAGCAATTATTTAAAAAAAACATCAATATACCTGATTTATGAAAATAAAATGATTTCACATTTTTAACTATGGTACCTACTTTATGATATTTGAAGTTTCATTTTATTTCAAAACTAAAAAAAAAATGTATTCGCTTTTTTTGTTTTAAAATGTCAAACACACTTTGGAAATTAGACTTAATTAAATTTCCTTGTTTATGCTTTGTGGCTTATACTTGTGGTAAGTTCTGCAGCTTAGAATGATTGTTAAAAATGAACGTTGTCATTATCAAAATCATTCTTCAGTTCGCATCTCTTCTTCGGGAGTACACGTCATGCAGCATCTCAAGAAACATTAGAAGCAATAACATTATCAAGAAACATTGAAAGCATTAACATTATCATGAACAATGGACATTTTTCTTCTTTAAAGACAATTTTTTCCCTAATTACGCATAGTGACTTTGCGTTGGTCTGGAACTAAGAAAAGCGCTATATAAATAAACTTGATCTTGAACATTATCAAGAAACATTAGAAAATAATGTGCCGAGAATGTTGGGCTGTTGACTGTGGTCTAACCAGCTGCGTCTCTGAAAAAGATGGTCAAACAGCTGTCTCGTTTTTTTTCGTTGTGCTTCTGATTCTGTCATTTTGGGGCTCAGTGTGCCAGCAACGTATAATGCGCTGAGCCACTTCACTCTTTTACTGGTTGATAAAAAAGCATTTCTACTATACCTTTGATACGTTTGCTTAATTACTTAAATACTTAAGTTAGGAAAGGAAAGTGAGGTGACGGCAATATGGCCACTAGGGACCATACTAATAATTTGTGCTCTGCATTTAACCCATCCGTGAAAGTGCACATACACACAGTGAAGTGAACACACACAAACCCGGAGCAGTGGGCAGCCTTAAGCCGTGGCGCCTAGTTAGAGAAGTAACCGCTATACATGATGTTTTATTGAACTTTACATTTAGGGAAAATAATTTCTAAAGGGTCAGATTTCATGGTATTTATTGCAAAAATAAATATTCATTAATACGAGATTCTTCATAGGTTTGACTGATTTTTGACTGACAGACGTTACGCCCAGTTAGTGACGCCGTCTCTTATGAAACAATTACCCACGTTATTCATTTTTACAAAGCCGCAGCTGTTTAAAGCGTGTCGCCAGTTGATGATGTCACACGTAAAATACTGGTATTTTGAAACCGCTGTGTGAAAGGATCTTTTCCGTTAAAATGCAGGATTGGCAGCGCTTGTGTGAACAGTATTTGCAGGAAAAATAGCAGAACGACTTTACTGGTATTTTACCGCCATTGCTGTGTGAAAGGGCCTAATGCTACAAGAGCGCGTGCAATTTAGATAAGAAGAGACACTTTCGATTTAGTGCAGCTTTACTGGTCAACAAATGACCAACAAATATGTGAAGATTGTGAACGAAAATGATAATAAAAACAAAACAAAAATGTGAATTATTTCCTTTTTTTTCTTTGTCTTCAATACATTTTTTTCACGTTATTTTGGGAATGTTTCTTTAAAAAATCAATTAGTTACCTTTACTAGTTACTTCTCACTAATTGTAACTAAGTTAGTAATTGAGTTACATCGTAATTGAGTTAATAAAAGTAAATAATCACCTGGGAAAGTAACTACCAAATTTTCCGGACTATAAGCCGCTACTTTTTTCGTATGTTTTGAACCATCCGGCTTATACAAAGGTGCGGCTATTCTACTGATTTTTTTCCACTGCTAAGGCCGCTCTAAGCAGATATGATTTTTATAAGTTTTAATCAGCAAAGTTGCTGGTGTTAAAATACAGTTTAGGAAATGATCTATTTAGTTACATACATGTACATTTACTCAACAATTCAAAATTGTTCTATTCCTGTAGTAAATACAGTGAACCCTGGTTTATCGCGGTAGATAATTTCCAAGCTTGACCACCATAGGTGAAAATTTACGTATTTATTTAACACTTATTCAGACTTTTAAAACACTTTTTTTCACATAGTATTCTTTATTAAAGTAATGTTAACAAACATCTCAGTACAAAAATCACAGGAACAGATGTCAAGTAATAATGGCAAATAAGTGCACAACATAAAGAAACAAAAGATTGTTAAGCAGTATGTACTAAAAAATTTAGATACATACAGTACAACGGAACGAATGTCAAGCAAAAAAAACAATAATTGCACAGTATGTTGTTATGCGTACAGTAACGGAACGAAATATTCATATATAATATACCCTGCTTCGCGCTAGCACGCGTCCGCGGAGATATAAAATATCAGGCGCAAGCGCTGGGGCTCGTGCGGTGGTCGCGGGCGACGTCCGAGACGCGTCTGCAGAGGCCCTTCTCCAGCTGCGAGACGTGGGCGGGTCTTTCGGGGTAACGGCTCAAGAATCGACATCAGCTGACCTCGCGGTCGCACAGGAATATTTCAAATCTATTTCTTTTAAAATGTATGCATACCTAATAAAAAATCCACAAAGCTGTGAATCCGCGAACATAAGAAAAAAAATCGAATCCATAAACATACATATTCATACATCAGCTTGCAAAACTCTTCAGGTTGCGACTGAAACTCTTGTTCCCTGTCAGGTAATGTTGTTCCCATCCGTAGTGTCAAGTGAACAACTGGACAGGGAACTTTTTTTTAATAGAGTGGGTGCGGCTTGTATGCAGGTGCGGCTTGTTTATCTTTTTTTTTTTTTTCAAAAATAGAGAGGATGCGGCTTATAGTCCAGAAAATACGGTATTACGTTTTCTATTATTTGTTGAATATGTAACTTGACTGGTCTCAATATTAAATATGTTAAACGAATTAAATGGACACTAAACATAAAAAAAAATATTATTATTATTGTAAAGCACTGTACATGAATCTACACTATATTAATATTGCTGTGGGACGATGTGATAGATACCTATAAAATTCACTATATTCTTGTAAATATTCACATTAGTATAGTAAATAATAAAACACAATAGATGGTTTATAACTTTTAATATTTATTGCACAGACCACAACTGGCCAACAAATAAGTCCAAATATAAATGATGGTTCTTAAGGAACGTACCAAAAATAAATGAATTAAACCGTCACTCAACTGGTAGATGTATTGTAGCCTAAAGTATTTTCTTTCTGACAAAAATAAACAGTTTAAGTGTTCTGCACTCAATATAATACCTAACAATGTACCAAAAATAAACAATAATCACAAAAATGTACACTCTTTCTACTGCAAATTAAAATGAGATGTAAACTGGTAGTAAATTAAACTCCATAGCTCATCTCTTTGTGTCATTGCTAACTCCTGGTGGTTGGTGTGTGCAACTGTGCGACCGCACTACTCTGCTTCCGGGTGGTAAATGATGGACATTTAATCTAAGTCCATTTTTCATAATCATGACGTTTTCAGTCGCACCACATTCACAGACACACCTATCACCAGATATGTCCCGCCCCTCAAACACAAACACACACACACACACACACACACACACACACACCAGAGAAAAAACAGTGCATACCCTACACTCTGACGAAAAACCGCTTCGGTGACACAATTATAGTAACTCCATATTTTTGTCGGTAACGATGTTGTATCAGAGAAAAAAGTTATTACATTCAATTACTCGTTGCATAAAAAAGTAATGCCGTTATTAACACCATTTATTCCCATCACTGTGCCCAGGTAAGGTGGCATATTCTGGGGCCCAACTCAAAAGAGATTTTGCCGTCGATCAACACTGACTTTGGAGAGCCGGTAAATGGATCGTTCGCTTTCAGAGATGGAGAGGGAGGTGTTCGCAGTATTGAGCTGCTGGTCCTTCCTCATGGAGAGGTGGAGGTAGCTGAGAAGTTTGTGGTGGTGCTCAGCATCCTCTCTGGAGAGATGGGGGTGGATCCGAGAGCTGGCTCAATCACATTGATGGTACGTCTGATTAAAAGTTGCTTTGTTAGACAAGCATTGCTTAGATGACACTTTGTCGTTATTTTACAGTAGTCTTCCTGTTAGGTTATTTGGCTGCTTTTTCTTTTTATTAGAGAAATGCTTTATTTTACAAATTATGGTACATTCTTGTTTTGTTTTTGTTTGTTTTTTTCATGTTCAAAACAGACAAACAAAAACAAAACAAAACAAGAATGTACCATATTTACCTAATATGTAAAATAATTTGGTTGCTGGCAGTATAGACGCAACACTTTACCGTATTTTTCCTATGAATTTCTTTTTACTGCATTTTACATTGTAAATGAAATGCAAATGTGTTTAGAAATGTTTATGAAATACAGTGTTTTTTCTGTTATTTAGTTTTCTTCTAGTCACAGTGTTCTCAACAATTTACCGGTTTTTACCTTATTTAATTAATTTATTTTATTTTTACAGTAGTCTTAATGTAAAGCTATTTTACTGCTTTTTTATTATTATATTAGCAAAATACAAATTAGAGAAATACTAGTTTGTCATTATTTTACAGTAGTCCTCCTGTTAGGTAACTTGGCTACTTTTTATCTTATTTGGGAAATGCATTATTTTACACACTAGAAAAGCATTGTAGATTATTTTTTTATGTTTGGTTTCTGGCAGTATAATCGGTAACACTTACCGTTACCGTATTTTTCCTTTGGATTTTTTTTACTGCATTTTACATTGTAAGCAAAATGCACATTTGTTTATAAATATAGCAAAATACTTATTATTTGGTTTCCAAGACACAGTCACAGTATTTTGCTTTTTTTTTTTTTACAGTAGTCTTACTGTCTTACTACATATTAGAAAAATACAAATGTATTTTTAAAATAGGGGAAAAACACATTTTTGTTTTGTACCAACTCACAATTAATAGCAGGCAACTTTTACAGTATTTACAGAATTGCCAGAATTATTTTACAGTAGCCTTCCTGTGAAATAATTTTCTCCTTTTTACCATATGAGTGAAGCACAAATTGACTATTATCTGCATGGAAGTGCTTAACAAAAATAAATAAGCAATTAACAAAATGTATTAAAAAAGCAATGAATCACAGTCAATGTCCGCTGTGTGTGGTGTTATTAAATGTCAACAGTTGCTGAGAAAAATTTAATCAAATTAACAATGATTTTATGGTGTGGAAATGGTCCCACATTTCATAAAACAACACACGTTTTTTTTAGTAGATAGAAATGCATGAAACAAAGCGAACCAATCGTGGAGCAGGCCACCGCCGTTGTCCCGCCCACCATTATAGGTCCTAAAATTCACATCAGCTTACAAAGATCGGAATTAACATTAGTCGCGGCGACTAGTCATAAAACATTTCTGACGAGTCACAACCAATATTCTTCGACTAGTCACATTGCTCGATAGACTAAATTTTTGAAGATATCTCTAAATGAGTTTCTCCTATTCACTAATTGAATTGAAGACATCTCGAATTACTTTAGAGATATCTACGATTACATATAGAGATGTCAAATCAGATCACTTTATTATGATATATATTGAGAGTGAAAAGCTTGGTGCAAACTCGCACAAGCAGCGTTGTGGGTGCTTATATTAGCCCAAATGTACACCTACTCCTTTTAATCTTCAAATATACTGTTAATATTACTAATACATCTGTACTAGCAGTAAAATAATTAAAGATATCTCTAAATATTTATGACTAGTCATAACGGAGTAAGATATCTCCGAATGCATTTCATTAAAGACATCTCAAGATATCTAAAACCTTTTGTGATATGTCATTAAAATGTATTTATAACTATAGTCGATTTATATTTAAAGATATCTTCAAATGATATAGTTGTGTCTGTGAATGCTGTCCATTATGTACAACTTTACAGATATCTGCAAATGTAGCTGTGACTAATCAGACCTCGATTACAGATATATGCAATTGGTATTCTGACTAGGAGAAATACATTTTAAGATATCTTCGAATACTATTTAAAAATGATAACGCGCCTTGACTATTGGCGGCAAAAGTAATACCTATTTGTTGCTTTAATTTTTCAGGACCTGTCATGGTGGGCGGGACAATGGTGGTGGTCTGCTCCACGATTGTTCGCTTTGACCAATCAGAGCAAGGCGTCAAGTTTGTGCCATACCGATTTGTAGTCGAGCAGACGAGAACTGAGCGTGGGCGTGTGTAGATATGAGCGGCAGCGCATAGATACGTGCGCGCGCTTCTAGACGCTCGCGCTCAATTCACAGGTTGCGCTCACTCAAATCGAGTTGCATAATACATAGATTGAAAACAGTAGAAAAGAATTGCATAAACAATTAAAAGAAATGCATCTGGATATCTTTATGTTGTTGTCGTGTTGATTGGTTTAAAGCAGGGGTCGGAAACCTATGACCCTATGGCTCTTAGATAAAGCTTTAAAATACATAATAACGTACAAATTTTAAAACGTTCTCCGGTATTTCAATCCATCCATTTCCTGGTTGCGGGAGAGAGAGAGAGAGAGAGAGAGAGAGAGAGAGAGAGAGAGAGCTTCTGTATGGAATCAGATTTTAAAAATATCAAATGTAGATTAATAAAAACGAACAGAATTCTAAGAATTTTTGTTTCGTTTCAAATTTTACGCTTGCATTATCAACTACACCTCTGGATGTGCACAGTGTTTCTGGTCTTGACCGCACGTTTGTTTTATCAGAATTAAAAGGCTCTTTTGGACTTCATTTTTACCAATATGCCGTGGTTATGGCCCTCTCAGTCAAAAAGGTTCCCGACCCCTGGTTTAAAGTAAAGTAAAGGTAAAGTAAGATTGTCAATATGGCGAACCATATCGAAATTGGTGCTCAGCTTTTAACCCATCCAAGTGAAGTACACATACACACAGTAAAGTGAACACACGGTATGTTCTGTGTTTGTGTAGATTGAGAAGTTCGGCGACCCCAATGGCATCGTGCAGTTCACCGAGCAGGACTTGCAAGAACGCATTTACAGTGAGCCACTGGACAGCGATGGACCTTTTAAAGTCTCTTTCCTCCTTACACGCAGAGAGGGCATGATGGGCAACATTACAGTAAGAGATCAGCTGACCCACCAACACGACACTCCTTTAATTTAAAAACAGTGGTACCTCCCTTAACGAAAGTTAAACTGTGTCGACAGCAGTTTCGTTAATAGGACATTTTGTTATACTGTATGGACCGCGTTTAGCATGTAAAAGTTGTAATCCGTTCCGAGGATCTGTAAATTCAGGTAAAATGATTTTATAATTGATAAAATATTGGTATTATATGTAATTTAAAAAAACAGGTATTACATAACAGGTATTTAGAAAATATGGAAAATGAGTTCTGTGTGA
Organism: Paedocypris sp. Pulau Singkep; assembly: GCA_017309775.1. Taxonomy (NCBI): domain Eukaryota; kingdom Metazoa; phylum Chordata; class Actinopteri; order Cypriniformes; genus Paedocypris; species Paedocypris sp. Pulau Singkep. Next base: position 561,897 of record MU204315.1, read on the forward strand.
CAGCAGTTAATAAAAAAAATGAGGTTTTCATCTTTCTGGTCGAGCGGCAAATCAATCAGCGGATGGCGATCCCACACGTTACTACAGCATTGCTACGATCTGAAATGGCGATTGCTTGTTTATTATCTATTTGTTGTTCTGATCGTGTGTCTTTTAATGTTTAAACACACCACCACATGGAGACGCATTGCGCTTTTATTAAATTTACCAACACACCAGAGCGTACACATGTAAATAAATCTCGCACAAAGCAAATTAACTTAAAAGAACTCAAACTTTGTTGTTTTTTTTCTACAGCATTTAATCATTTTATTTAAATTTTTTACGCGTAGCCTTCTTCACACTGCAAAAAATCCACATGAAAAAATAAGAAAATAAAAAACAAAATAAGTAAAAACAAATGTAATCAAATAAAATTATCTGCCAACGTGGTCAGAAACATTTTTTCCTGGTAAGACGGCTTGAAAGAAGCAAATTAATCTTTCTCCCTTCATTTATTTTGTACGAAAAAAAATGTATTTATTGTGTCGTTTTAAGAATTTTTGGCTTTTCTCAAATGTATTTTTTATAGTGCAGTTCTGATTTACTCTCAGCCCTAGTGCGAGCGGCACGCTTCCCTACAATAAAATAAATTTGCGGCAGGAACAAATCCGCACTTTTTCACACCTACAGTAGTGGTTTTGATTGGCCATTTGAGGGGAAACAGCATTAACAGGCAGAGAAGACCATTCACTGCGAAAAAAAAATAAGAAAATGAAAAACAAAATGAGTAAAAGAAAATTAAATCAAGTAAAATTAACTGCCAATGGATTGAGAAAATTTTACTTGGTGAGACGGATTACGGCAAAAATATCCTGTTACACGGTGGATTTGTTTCTGCATTTCAGTTTGTTTCACATTGTGTTCTTAAAATAAAAACATTTTACTTGACATTTCTTGTTTCATGAAGGTGTTAAAACATAATGTCTACTTTTGAATGTCTCATTTTTGAAAAATGTCTTGATTTAGTGTCAAATATGTACACTATATAATAGTCCTCAATATCAAAATGAGGATTTTTTTCGAAGCGAGAAAATTCAAGCCCTATTTTCTTGAAATAAGCAAAGTAATCTCTCACTCCTAATCCTAACATAGTTAATTTATCTTGTAAGAGAGAATAACAAAGTTTATTGTCTAATTTCAAGATTTTTTAGCTCATGAAGAATGTATTTTTTTACAAGTTTTGATCGGCGATCGCGCAGCAGAGGAACAAATCTTGTTTTTGCGATAAGAAAAATATGTATTTTCTTAATCTTGTCGCCTTCGTTTTGTGAAATTGTTTTGTTAAAAGAGACAACAATTTATTGACACAGACATTTATTACATGGAAATTCTGTTAAGAAAGTCATTCGTTAAAAGACCCTCCCCACCGTTTTCCTCCAGGTTTTCTGGGAAATCTTCAGCGATGACGACATGTCAGGAGACTTTGATGCGCTTAAAGGTTCCGCCGTCATCCTGGCGGGGCAGCGTGGATCAGAAATCATCCTCCACCTGCTGCCCGACTCCGTACCCGAGTTGGAAGAAACGTACGTTCTCCGTTTGACCACGGTGGAAGGTGGCGCAGACTTGGACCGGAACCGCAGCAGTACACGTCTGAAGGTCCGAGCCAATGATGAGCCACACGGAGTGTTTGCCCTTGAAGCCCTCAACCAGTCCGTCGTAGTCAACGTGGCCGACCAAAGCAGGCACATCGTTATCCGTGTTAGGAGGCTGGCAGGGGCGTTTGGCAATGCCAGCGTGGGTTACCGAATCAGCTTCACCACACCGGGACAGTTCTTCACCGAAGACACCATAACCGGAAGCATTCTGGTCAAAGACCGGGAAAATGAAAGCAGTGTGCGAGTGCCTTTGAGTAGCCAGGTGCGTTGTACGTTTTACTCCACACTTGGGCCTAAAGATGTGTAGTAATATTTTGGGCACGTTCTATCGCAGGTGTTTTTTGCCACGGGCTTTAATTTCAGTGTGGAGCTGACAAACGTCACTCTGATTGGTCCTCTGCTGAGCTCGCCTCCCAGAATTCAGCTGGAGTCCAAAGTGTCGGCTGTCACCATTCCTGAAGTGGCGGCAAATTCCGAGGTAAGATATTGCAAGTGCAATTAGTTATTTTTTTATTATTTATTGCTGTTAGGACTGTACAAGATATTAAATACACATAAAGTAATGCATCAATTTATATTCGATTTGTATAATTTATATTCAAATACAAATAATGCATTAATTTATACTTGTCATAAAGTTGTTCTTCGTTCACCAGACAGAAGTGGTGTAAAGGACTCGAGTAAATGGACTTTGTTTGTTGTACTTGTACTAAGTATGAAAAATATTTTCACACTCTATTTAACTACATTTATTTTTAATATTATTTTAAAGAGTATCTGTACTCTTTACTCCACTAAATTTCTACGGACACTTACCGTTACTCGTTACATTGTGATTGTGCCCGACAAGTTGGCATCTTTTCTACCGCGGTTAATTTCTTGGGTGGACGAGGTGATATGCCATCTGCAGAATGCTCGAGGTAGCATGGTTTGAATTGTCCAATGACGAAAGAGCACCGGTGCGTCACGTGTAAGTCTTTTATCTGATCGATAGCAAAAGGCACGGAGGTGAATGCAAATATCTGCGCGGCACGTCTCTCCAGGAGTCCGGACCTTGCCAACGGGGGTCTCTCTGTGTGTCCGGACATTGTTGACAGGGGTCTCTCTGTGTGTCCGGACATTGTTGACAGGGGTCTCTCTGTATGTCCGGACATTGTTGACAGGGGTCTCTCTGTGTGTCCGGACATTGTTGACAGGGGTCTCTCTGTGTGTCCGGACATTGTTGACGGGAGTCTCTCTGTATGTCCGGACATTGTTGACGGGGGTCTCTCCAGGAGTCCGGACCTTGCCAACGGGGGTCTCTCTGTGTGTCCGGACATTGTTGACGGGGGTCTCTCTGTGTGTCCGGACATTGTTGACGGGGGTCTCTCTGTATGTCCGGACATTGTTGACGGGGGTCTCTCTGTATGTCCGGACATTGTTGACGGGGGTCTCTCTGTATGTCCGGACATTGTTGACGGGGGTCTCTCTGTATGTCCGGACATTGCGACAGTTCTTATTCATGCTTTGTTAATGCTAAATAAGGTGTAGATATTATAAAGTGCTACCAAACACGATAAATCACAGTTGAGACCCAGAGAGCAGCGCTAGTGTCACCCAGGTGTCGCTCAGCAGGTGAAAGTGTTTAACCCCGTATGCAACCGTATGGGAAATGATTTAAAATTGTGTTTTGTTTTTGTTAGTATAAGAATTGCCATCTGTGGTTATTATTAGGCACTCGCCTCACAAGGTGAGTGACTATTATTTTTCGTTCGTGGCCAAAAAGTGGGAACCCCGCCCACACTCCCGACACTCACCCCAGATACCCACTAACACCCCAGAACCAAAACCCAAATGATGAGACGAATCCGACGATGTAAGATTTGTCCCTGTCACCCCCACAGTAAAGGGTATATATTGTTATTCGTTTGAGGAATGTGAAAAATTTGACATAAAATGGCCCGTATCTCGGAAACGGTGCGTCGTATCAAAAAAGTGCTCCACGGTTCAAAGTTTACGCGACGCGAGCCGGATCCAATGGCGCTATCCCCGAACCGCTCAGAGTTAGCGTTGCGGAGATATTTGCGCGTTTCATATTATTATTAGGCACTCGCCTTCACCAAAAGTGAGTGACTATTATTTTTCGTTCGTGGCCAAAAAGTGGAAACCCCGCCCACACTCCCGACACTCTCCCCAGACACCCACTAACACCCCAGAACCAAAACCCAAATGATGAGACGAATCCGACGATGTAAGATTTGTCCCTGTCAGCCACTCATATACAGGCCTTCTTATTGTTATTGTAACTCAGAGATTTCATAAAA
>MU204315.1:565936-577360 GCA_017309775.1 Paedocypris sp. Pulau Singkep
CCACACGCAAGAAATCTATCTAGTCATAGGAAGTTTGACCGAATGAGCTGAAAATTGGCCAGACACATCTAGAGACGTAGGCGAAAAAACGTACACGGGCGATATATTAATGCGGTCTCGGTTTTCGCGCAACACACCCGTGAAGTTAGCGTTCGCGTTTTTCAAAATCACGAATCTTAAAATCGCTCCCATTCGCACACGCTACATCGGACGCGATCAAAGTCTCTTGATGAAATTTAGGCCCCGGCATGCTAAATCACAAGTTGAAGGAAATTTTCAAATCGCACCTATATAACCTGTATAACGATTAGAAATTTTGAATGGGAGGAGCCAAAATTAGTTTGTCGCAGGCGTACCAAAATTGCTGGAAAATTCAAGCAGGCCATACTGAGCAATAAAGCTAATGACAGCCATGTTGTATCTTTTTCCATGTGGGCGTGGCAATGGCCAACAACCACCATTCATTGTTAATGGCAGAAAAGCACCATTCATTCTTAATGGCAGCAATTCCTCTGAATTGTGGAAAGACGGGTCGGGCGGCGGAGCGGGCGTTGGGTGGGTATCGCAGCAGATGGGGGGGCGGGCGGCGGGGCGGCGAGTGCCGGGCGTTGCCGCTTGCGGCTATATTTATTATTATTATTTTTTTTTTTTTACAAAAAACAATGTCCTGTTTTTATTAAGAGTGTAACCTAGAAAATGGGTACTTCAAAAACTTTTAATTGATGCATAACACTTATGTGTAAGTCCAAAATTTACTTTTTTTGTGTTTTATCTTGAATAAAGAGTGACTCAACCTCAGAGGGTTAAATATATTTATATATTGCAAATTGAACAAAAATATTCTAAATTATATTGCAGTATTTAAACTAGTGTATATTCATATATTGTTGTATATTGTTAAGTTTACATTCATTTACATATTACACCTTATTATCCATATTTCCAAGCTTTAGTCGTTTAATCGCCATTAATCAGGATTTATTAGGTCAGGGAAGTGCGATTAACAGGTTAAAAAATTGTAATCGTTTGACAGCACTAGTTTTAATACATTTATTAGTTTAGTGCATGTCATGAGAGAGAGAGAGAGATTGATAATATTGTTCATCATTAGTATTATTTTCATTATTAAAGACTGTTTTAGGGCAGTTTTACAACCACGTGGTAATGCTGTGGTGTTTCACCCATTGTTGAATGCTTTTGTCATGCAGGTCGGCTTCGACTCTTTAACGCTGCGAGTGTCAGATATCAGCAGTGGCCACTGCGAGGCGATGTTGAGTCGAACTGGGCTTTTTGGAAACCTGTCAGTGCGATGGAGAGCTGGATTCCCTCCTGGCCAATCACCACCGGGCTACCAGCCAGGAGACGTTTCACCGACATCAGGTTGGCACTTTTTTGTTAACTAATTTGCATTAGCCCCTTTCACACAGCATTTTTCCGGTAAAGTCTGATCACACAAATGCTGCCATTCTGGCATTTCACACAGCGTTTTCCAACACCGGTATTTTCTGTGACATCATTAATTGGCAGCACCTTTTGAACAGCTGCACCTGTGAACACACGCGGCCCTCGTCAGAATGTTCTGTGTGCTTCCGACAATCTTCGTTTTGCGTTCACACAGGGCAGTTTGCCGGCAATGTTACAGCTACCATTCGTTTTGGCAATTTGCTGCCATTTGTCTGTTCACACATGACTGCTTACTGCCAATTTACCGCAAATTTACCGGTACGGTCTGTATGTGTGAATGGGGCTATTGTGCGTTGATCAGTCCCCTAACCTGATTGAGATCTTCTTCTTCTGAAGGAATGGTGATGCTTGCCCACGGTCAGCGGAGTGTGGTACTATCTCTTAAAGCCATGTACAATGTGTCCGCGGTCACCGCACACGCTATTTACTTGACTTCGGTGGAGTCTGATTCTCCAGGTGGAGCGCGTCTCAGGTAACCCTGTTCTCCTTAACACCTCTTTTTCTTCTATCACATAGCATGGCCTTTCATCACTGTTTCATACTTGTAGAAACGGTTTTACGGTAGCTGAGGTGGAGCCACTAGGATTGTACCAGTTTCACCCCGATTCTCTGCAAATGTTCATTGATGAGGACGTCCAGACCATCACGCTATATGTCCAGCGTCTCTACGGCTTCCGAAGCAATCGCTCCAGCGTCTCCTACAGGACGTCGCCTGGCACTGCCCTTCCCGACAAGGACTTTACATCTGTAACTGATGGGAAGCTGATCTTCGATTCTCATCAGACCACGGCTGTCATCCGCCTGTCGGTTTTAGATGACTCCCTTACTGAACCCAATGAAGATTTCTTTGTGAATTTAACCAGTATTGATGTTCTCAGTGCCACTTTGCCTTCCGTTGAAGCCCATGCTCGCATTGTTCCTCAGTATAGTATCTCCAAGATTACGATTCGCGCCAATGATGTGGTCAATGGATTTTTGAGTATCGGCCCTGCTCTGGTACACATTTCAGAAGATGGCCAGCATCAGGATCCACAGCAGAAACTTTCACTGAGGATTCGAAGAACTGTTGGGCTCACTGGAGTAGTGAGTGTCAAAATCAGAGCTTACGTGGGACACCCAACCCCTGAGGCCCAGTTTCACATGGGGTCGAATGGAACTTGGGCACTCGAAGGGGAAGACTTTGTTTTAGAGACCAGGATGGTGACGTTAATGGATGGGCAGAGTGAAGTGGAGGTGGATGTATTAGTAGTGGACGACCAGGAGCCAGAGGGGCAGGAGGTCTTCATCATCTACCTCAGTGAGACCGAAGGGGGAGCGCAGATTGTCACCATGCCAGACGAACTGGGATTCACCTCCTTTGCCAAAATCATTATTCTGGGTAAGAACCTGTGAACATTCAAGGGTTTTTTAAATTCTGTAACTATTTACTTCAGGCTGCTAAATCAAGCAAGAATATTAAGTTTTGTAATGTTACAAATGCGTTCTATATAGATTAAAAAGAGACACACAAATATAAACACAACAAGACATATATAGACTGTTGTTACGGCCCAAAAACCTGGTTGCCCAATATGCTCTCAGTCTAGCGGTAAAAACAACCAATCAAAGGGCTAGGACCGAACATAGAGAGGTGTCACACAGTTTGAAATAAAAGATAATTTTAATGATAACAAAAACACGAATAAAAACAAACAGAGGCAGAAAACTGAAACGGGTTAACACCAAAGCAAAAAGGATAGTCGAGGAGCAGGCGGGGAAGCTAAACAAAACAACCCTAACTAAGCCTGTTCTCGCGGTCTGTAGTCTACCCCTAGCTACCGGAAAATAACATAAAGAGGTGAGTCTTCTGCTCAGCTGCCTACCCGCCCTAACCTAACTAACTAATTCAAAACTGTGATCTGCCAAGAAAAACAAATACCGCCGCCTGCGTCAGCCGAATGGCGAGAAAGCCGGGGGAAACGCCACGGGAAACGCCGTTGTGATGCGCCGGTGCGATCGCTGTATGATGCGGGCAAGCCGGCAGAGAGTAAGAGAGAGAGACTCGGCGCCGCCATGTTGGTCCTTTTTTTCCTGGATGCCGGGGCGGGTCAGGGCGCACGTCATCCCCAGCTGGTGTCACTGGCACGACAAAATAGAAAACAATAAAAAAACAAAACACTACTGTGTAACGACTGTATATAATAATATACAGTGGTACCCCGGCTTATGAATGTCCTAGATAACGAAAATCCTATGTAACAAAATGCATCGGCGCAAAAATGTCGTCCCGAGTTCTGAAATATTTTTGCTGTACGAAGGAGCTTGTTTTTTTCTTACCACTAGCGTGCAGGGAGATGAGAGTCCAGACGTGTGTAAAACAGTTGTTTAAATTTCGTAAATCAGGGTACCACTGTAACATATGTAGATAATCTAAAACATTTTTATGTATATTCATCTATCAACGATAGTTCTTCTTCTTCTTCTTCTCTTTTGTTTTACGGCGGTTGGCATCCAACTTCTTGTGCATTACCGCCCCCTCTGCTTCGGAGTGTGGGTTTTAGGAATGGCAAAACCTCTCTTCCTTCACACGCATTCCTTCCTTTAATATTTCAAATCCTTGTTATTAGTTTTGTATCTTTTATATACCTCAATACTATTTTGTTTTTCTCCCTCCTCTCTGCACCTAGTATTCCCTCTACTGTTAACTGCTCCTCTATTTCCCTCATTCTTTCTCTCATTTCCTCTCTTTCCGCTTCATATCTCCTTCAGTCCATGAGCACATGTTCCACAGTTTCAACTTCTCCACATTCCTCACACAGTCCTGTTTGATGTTTCCCTATCATCTTAAGAGTTTTATTTAATAAACAGTGTCCCAGTCTTAGTCTTGTCAGTTTTACCTCATCAGTTTTTTTTCTGTCACTTTTCCCTTATCCACTCTCCCCTTTATCTTGTGAAAGTGTCTCCCTTTACTTTCCCTGTCCCATTTGTCCTGCCACTTTTGAAGCGTTTTTCCCCATATTATACTCTTTACTTCCACAGTGCGGATTTTTACCTCTATATCTACGGTATATGCTCTTGTTTTAGTCATTCTTTTGCTATCCTGTCTGCTCTTTCGTTACCCCTTATTCCCACATGAGCTGGTACCCAGATGAACCGAATCCTGGCACCTCCGTTTCCTATCCTTGTTATTATTTGAAGCACCTCAAACAGAATGTGCTGTCTGGCTTTTGAGTGTTGTGATCTTAAACTGGCTAATGCAGCCTGCAAGTCCGTGCATATCAGGACCTTTCCCGATTCATTTTCCTCCACCCATCTCACTGCACCATCAACGATAGTTAAAAAAAAAATCTGTTAAATGTAATATTGGCACAACATCAATTAATTACAGTTGACAATTAAACTATTGTTAGCTGAATTACATTTAAAAATAAATTTTTATAAAAAAAAACGAATTGTCTTCGACTGGTTGGAGAATTGGAGAACGAACATCGCTCGTTCTCCAATCGATGCTGTTTGACGTCTGTATCAAGGACAATGCACACAGTCACGCTCAAGAGTGGTTTCTTATTATGGTTATTGTGATTATTCTTATTGTTTCGGATAATATATTTTGAAAATACTTGTTTTGTTTTAAACCGGACAACTGCTAAAATTAGGTTCTATTGAATATTCTAACTTCTTTAATATTTTTAAAGTAGCGCAATATGTTACTCCTACTAATTTAGGCTGAAACGCCAACAAATGTGAAAAAACATGAAACTCTTCATTTGTGAGGTTTTATTTCCAAATGTAGAACACCTCCTTAACTCCTCAATCTTTCAAAATGGCTAAAAAAAGAACAAAAGTCGGTCTCAGTCAAACTCAATTGTGCAAAAAAGTGCCACCGCTAATCGATTTTTAGCTGATAAACAGCATCCAGTACCTTCAGCATCCTAAATACCATTAAAAACTAGTGGAGAAAAGAGTACAGACACTCAATCACAAATTTAGTCAAGTATAGAGTAAAGAGTTGCTTATATTTTTTTATACTCGGCACAAATACAAAGTAGCCATTAAATATTATTAGTAAAGTAACAAAGTTAATTTACTCAAGTACTTTACACCACTGGTTGTGTGCCACAGGAAGTGATCTTCAGAATGGGATCGTTGGCTTCAGTTCGAGCTCTCAGACCGGTCAGATACTTGATGAAGACTCTGACAACAGGACAGTGACGCTGTTTTTACAGAGGCAGGAGAACAGGTAGAGACACATTTAAGGAGTCCAGAAGAGCATAAGAACATCGTGGTGTTCAAAAATGGTGCTTAAATGAATGTATGATGGTTTATTTTCAGAGCTTTTGAAGACGTACTGGTGTTTTGGCGGGTGACGTTCAGCGCTGCGTCCCCCTCCCTGGTCAGTCACGGTGTCAATCTGACCAAAGAGCTGCTGCAGACGTCAGGAACATCCGTCTGCAGGAAAGGGGACGTGCTGTGTCCACTCGGATTGGATGTCCGGCCAGACGAGGTGCTTTTACAGCTTTTACTGCTTTTAACAGTGAACGTTTCTGCGGTTTGGCTTGAAATTAAGTCATCATTCAATTCAAAACAACAATTTTCATTAGATTTTCCGTATTAACGCGAGTTTGAGCAAATTTTCGACGCTCGTGCTTATAATCGCCGATTTCAAATATACGTGTAAAAACAAGCACCCATTTTTCCATATTTCAAGTCAAGGTCAATCACAAATAAACGGAAACACGTCGTCTTTATGCAGCAGCGCGCGTGTGCGTCTATATAATGTTAAACAATGGTCCGTAGGCAGACGTGCTACAGTATAAGCTTTTATTGGCTCAATAACAGAAATAAAGAAACATTAGACACGCCGCGACACTTAACAGAGACGAAATAACACCGGAAGAAGTAAGATTTAACTAAATACAATAATTTTTACAATCACAAACACAAACTACAAATCCCATCTGGGTAGCTTAGCTTAGCGCTTAGAGCCACCAAAAAAAATTTTTTTGTACTTGAAAAATCAGGGGAGGTGCTTATTTTTGCGTAAATACGGTAGTTAAATACCACCGTAATACTGCTGTATTTACGCACCTTTTGTTCAATTTTAGATGCTCAAAATCTTGGCGAGTGCTTATATGCGCATCATTCAAAACCGAATGTAAATATAAGCATCCATTTCCCCACATTTTAAAACAGGATCAATCACAAATAAACTGAACCCTGTTGTCTTTATGCAGCGGTGTGCCTTGTGTGCGTTGTGTTCTCTTTTCTTTCTTTAAATGATGGTTCTGTGCAAGCTTTTATTGGCTAAATAACAGAAAAATGTAACATTAGACACGCCGCAACACTTAACAGTGGCTAATTAAAGTGTTAGATGTAAAAATAAAAGTCAATAACTAAATAAAAACTAAATAATAATAATAATATGAGTGTTTGTAGGGTGCTTTTCACATTTTTAACTGTCTCAAAGCGCACGTGTAAATATGTAAGTAAGTGTTGCTTTTTATTAATTTGATGGTCTGGATTGTTGGTGTTAAGTAAATGGCTGCGGTTATGACAAGACTAAGACCAGTGACCAAGCACATACGCGACAGTGGCCAGGTAAAAAAACCTCTTTAACGAGAAAAAACCCTGGAGAAAACACGGCTCACAGGTGCCAGTCTCCTCTGGCATTCTAACACTACAAGATCAATACATTGGTTGTTCTGCGCCATTTTTAACGATAATTCCGGAAAGGTGTTTCCCTCCCCAGTGGAGTAAAAGGAGGCTCCACTTCTCCACGCCAACAACGTCATCAGGTCTACTGAGATCCAGGAAGCACCACAGATGATCCCGAAGCTCCTAGGAGATTCCGGTCCTACGACACATGGCGCTCAGGAGAGGAGGGGAGGAAAAAAAAAAAAACCCAAAGCAATTAGAAAAACTTCAAGTACCACATTTAAGATTTTGACAATTTTCTGAAGATGCAGGTGTAATTCGGTTCCGAGCACTAACTAGGCAGTCTTTCTATACAATATATTAATATTTTCTGTAAGTTATTATAACAGGTCAATATATGCTTTGTAAGTGATTAAGAGAATTTTAAACTGGATGCGATATTTAACAGGTAACCAGTGTAGCGACATTAATACTGGACTAATATGGCTATACTTTTTTGTTCTGGTGAGTAATCTAGCAGCTGCATTCTGAACTAACTGAAGTTTATCTATTAGTTTAGCAGGAGAACCTCCCAGAAGACCATTACAGTAATCTAACCGTGATGTCATAAACGCATGTATCAGTCTTTCTGCATTCGGTTGGGAGAGCATGTGATATTCCTGAGGTGAAAAAAGGCAGTTTTACAGACGTTGTGCACGTGACTTTCAAAAGAGAGTTTGCTATCTAAAATGACACCTAAGCTTTTCACTTTTGGTGAGGATGAGATTTCAAGCCTGTTAAGATTCATATTGTATTGGGGCGCAGACTTTAAGTTTGAGTCAACAAGTAATAATTCGGTTTTGTCTGAGTTCAGCATGAGAAAATTACTTGTCATCCAATTACTTATGTCGCTGAAGCAATCCAGTACATTTGCAAATTTTGAGATTTCGTTAGGCCGTGCAGAGATATAAATTTGTGTGTCATCTGCGTAACAGTGGAAGCTATGACCATGTGTTACGTCCCAGGACGTATTTTTGTTTTGAAGTTGTGGTGTGGGTGTGTGCAAGCCGGTCGTGTCTCTTCCTCACTCCCAAGCTCCTAACAAGGTGATTCCCGTCACCTGGATCTCCAAGCAGGGGAGCTTAAGAACAGCTCGGAAGAGCCGCCCGGTGAAGCATTTCCCCTTAGCTCCCGACTGAAGCAGGTTGTGGTGATCGTTGTTGGTGATTTTTGCTCGGGTTACCAGAATTGTGAGTTTACACGGTTTAAACTAAGCTGGTATGAGTTTTTTTCGAGGGATCTTGTTCCCCAGTATTCTCCTTCTTATGGTGTGTGTGCCTCATTTTCTTTGTACCCCTTTTTCTCCTGTTTTTTGGTTAGAGAGGAAGTTAGGGAAGATTTCTGTTTATTTTCATCATTGTGTTGGGTTTTGTAGGTTATTTAGTTCACTAATATACCAGGTAGCTGCGGGTTTTGTTTGTTATTTTGGGCATTGCACACCCGGTTGGCCTTATTGATTAAATTCCCTGATCTGTTAGTAAATATTCTTTGTTATTTAAGAGTTGCGTGTTCACTCTGGGGCTGAGGTTGGGAATGTTTCCTCTTCGTTCATTTCTTTCATGCGTTGCGTTCTAGTTTTTTTTCCCGTTTTACTTTAACCTAACTGTTTTCGTTTTATCCTTGTTACACCTCACAACCGAACCCTTTAAGGACGCGAGCTGAGGTCGTAACACCATGCTTTCTGATTATGTCCCATAGTGGAAGCATATAAAGTGCGAATAGGATTGGGCCGAGCACGGAGCCTTGTGGAACTCCATATTTAACACTAAATCTGGGTGATGAGACTCCATTTACATGGATGAAATGAGAGCGATCAGACAGATAGGACCTAAACCACTCTAATGCGTGTCCAGAAACCCCAACGTAATGATCAAGTCTATGTATTAAAATGTCATGGTCAACAGTGTCGAAAGCAGCACTAAGATCTAACAGAACTAAGAGTGAAACGTTCCCTTTATCTGATGCCATTAGAAGATCGTTGGAGACTCGGATTAGTGGCGTTTCTGTGCTGTGGTGCGATCTAAAGCCCGATTGAAATTTTCAAATCTATCTTTCTGTTCCAGAAATTTACAGAGTTGTCCCGAAATAACTTTTTCAAGAATTGTAGATATAAATGAAAGGTTTGAAATTGGTCTATAATTAGCAATCACGTCGGCTTAAAGATTCTTCCTAATAAGCGGTTTTATGACGGCCTGTTTGAACGCTTGTGGCACGTGACCTAGTGACAAATTTATAATATTCAAGATTGGTTCGATAACTAATGGTAGGACTTGTTTAAGTAAAAAAGTTGGTATAGGGTCAAGTAAGCAGGAGGTCGTCTTGGTCTTAGCTATAATCTCAGTGAGCTCATCAGGGCTGACCTGTTTGAATGTGCTAAGCTTGACAGCGGGTGGGTTTATTTTCGGTATAACCAGTTGTGGGCTAGTATTTGTGGATTCAATTTTCATTCTGATATGAGTAATTTTGTCATTAAAGAAGTTGATAAAGTCAATACTAGTGAGCTGTGCCCTTTTTCTTTGTTAATTGAGCTACAGTTTTAAACAGATAACGAGGATTATTTTGATTTACAGAGATACGTTTTTAGGGCCTGTTTATATGCGATTATACTGTCATTCCAGGCACTGCGAAAAACATCAAGTTTATTTTTTCTCCATTTCCTTTCTAGCATTTTAAAGACAATAATTAATGTATGAACAGACAGAGAATAGCAGAAGTAGATCAGGGCTAACTGCTAGAAGTCCATAAGCAGGCGAAACAGTCAAAACACAATCAAAACTCTCAGTCTGCTGCACAGGGAAAAAAATACTTCAAGTAAAACGACATCGAATTGATATGAGTCACAAATTAGGTTTATTAAAAGAAGAAGTATTTTAAGAGAAGTTTTTAGCCTGACATTTTTCCAGCTGAAAAATAAAATCTGGGGGTTTCTTATTTACGCGTAAATATTACTTTCTTTTTTTTTTTTTCCTCAGGACCCAGAGTATCAAGTGTGGTTTCTGGTTGAAGTTTACAAAGTTGGCGAGGGCGCGGCCATAAACCAGACTAGTCGGTTTGCCAATGTCACCATTTTGGAGAGTGATGACCCACGAGGACTAGTATACTTCGCCCAAGGCTCTAGACAACCTATAGTCACCGGTAAAGCCACCAGTCTCAGTTTACAAGTCTACAGGGATGCCAGCCTAGCATCAGCCATCTCTGTGAAGTACCGCATGCAGGTGAGATTTTCAATATTTAAATTTCAATATTTACAACTAATGTGCTCAATCGACTAACAAATATCCAATGTATTATTTTTTAAGCATAATTGAATTTTTATTTTTTTTTTTAAGAATGAGGTTTTTTTTTTCTCAATAAGTGAGTGAAGGAGCTAGACAAATTAATAAGCCTAAAACGTTTAATTTCCACACATATTTAGACTTTTTTCCAGAGTCATTTTTCAAACGCTTTTTTCTCATTTTCCAGTCACACAAGTGCTGTTCACACACACACACACACACACACACGCACGCACACACGCGTATACTTAAATGCAAATACAAATAGTGTTATTGTTTTACTTTCAATATGAATCCCTTCAGATAAACAGTACAGCATTTTAATTGTGCTAATATGTTTGATATTTTTGTCTATAAATTATAAACATTTATTGAATTATAAACAGATATCAGTTTTATTTGAACAGCCATCTTTTTAAAATTACAGTTTTTAGTTAATCAATCACTCAACCAACCTGATTGATGCCTGATTGTTTTTATTCAATCAATGAAAACGTTTTTGACATTTCAATGTACTCAATTTAATCAATGTTTGATCAATTTACAACCGATTTAACCAACAATTTGATCTATTTTTTTCATTTAAAAAATTAAACAAAACATTTTTTAAATAAAATTGTTACGATCCGGACGGTAGAGGAAGACGAGATGCAGAGCCAGGGATCGAAGTGACATCAGACGGACATTTAATGATGAATACATGACGATAACTTACAGAGTGCTGAGATACAAGACAAAGGCCAACGTTAATGACTGACAAAGGAAGACGACCCAGGTGAAGACTTAAATAACACTGATGATCAGGTGACACTGATAACAGATGATGATTACAGACAGAAACACAGGATCATGGAACTTGTAGTCCATGGACGAAAAAAAAATAAAGTGGCACTTGACAAGTAATGTTGACACGGCAAGTTAAATAGTAAAGAACAATTTTATCTTGTAGTATTTTACAAAATCAGTAACAAAAAAAAAAAAAAAAAAAAAAAAAAAAAAAAAAAAAAAAAAA
>MU204315.1:593973-613336 GCA_017309775.1 Paedocypris sp. Pulau Singkep
ATTTTGCACTTGTGTTAAGAACTCATAGGGCCTCGTTATTTATTTTGTGTAATTTTTATGTCTTTATTTTGGCCAAAATTTAATGTTTGTAAGGGATATTGAAACGTACTATGCGGTTTTGTACAAGATAAGCTTCAGTTAAGTCACTTTGTTGTTGGCTGAATTTAAATGCTTCATTATTTTTTGTGTTAAAAAAAAAATAAAAAAAAGTTAAAAAGTGTTAATTAAAAACTAAATAGCATGTTTATTTAATTTATATGGACAAATAATCGTTTGGGCAAAATATAATCGTTAGAATAATCGAAAAATTAGTCGATAGATTAGTCGACTAATCGAAAAAATAATCGATAGATTAATCGATAAGAAAATAATCGTTAGTTGCAGCTCTAATTACAGATATATCAACTCAACAACTCTCTACAACTTCTTTTTCAATACACAGTACAAAATACTTGTACTCACCAATCTTTTTCACCCCTGAATCATGCAAATATCATCAAAATAGTTCAACGCTCTCTCTCTTTCCTCCCGTTCTCTTTGCAACACGCAATTGTGCTCACGTTTCTCCCGAATGAAAACAAACATGGCCGCCGCCAGTCCGTGTTCCATGCGGTGGGGCGGGACTTCCGTTCAGACTAAACTCCGATTGGATACGAATTGCATGTCAATCATTTCAACCTGAACTATTTATACTTTATTTCTAACGATCTCTTATCTATTTATTTTTTAGTTTTAGGTTAATTTTAGATTAACTTTAGATTAGAGAACCTCAAAATTATTAAAATTATATTTATATAAAAATATAATTATTTAAAGCTAATACATTTAACAGGGTTACATTTACTCTATGCGCTTTTAGTGCAAAGGCTCATGGGAACCAGTGAGCAGCAAATCATGATGGGAACTGTAGTTTCAATGGCTAGAATAGATTATTCTTTATTATTTTTAACTGAAACGACATTGAAGTGATACGAGTCACAAGTTAGGTTTGTTAAACAAAGAAAAAAAAGTAATACTCTGTAAAGTATTTTACAGAGGAAATTCCTGTAATTTAGTATAAAATAAATATAAAAAAATACATATAAAAATAAACATAAAAATAATATAGGTTGTGCTTATATTCGATATGATATATTTTATTCATGGGACAGATTGTTTACACTGTACAAAAATGTGTTTTTTGACATTTTTTTAATCAATGGATTTTGGTTTTATGGTTTTCATTGTCCTGCAGATACTTAATGATGCCGAGCAGTCTGCACAAAAAGACAGCAGCCGCAGCTTGACCTATGACCTTTTGTGTGCCATGGCGAACCCGAGCCGTGTGGACACCCGAGGTTTGAGTCAGCTGGCTGAGGTGGCGGAGCGCTTCGCTTTTAGTCTGCTCACTGGCATCAAGTGTGGATTGGATGGAAAGAGGTGAGGACCATTCAGCTTCTACATTAACAAAGTGGTACTTACGAATGACTCTGTTAACAAAAATGTCTTTTTACAAAGTGCGTCATTGAAAAAATATCGTCTCTTTTTACTAAATTATTTTGCTCATATGAGTCCAATTCAAGTTTTTTGTATACTTCAAGCATGTCAGTAAACAAAAAAAAACACTTTTACAGAAGTTAGACAGTTACAGATACCTTACTTCCGGAACCGCTGACGTCAATTTTGTTGGCGAAGCTGCGCCGCTTTATTGTGAAACTGCGACATCCGATGGCGAAGAAAAGCAATGCATGTCGAGTTGTTGGAGACACAGGGAAATAAAGTTTAAGAGTGCAACCAATTGGTGTGTTATTTCGCAACGCAACACAAGTTTAGAACAGTGTTTGCCATTTCATTAAGTTTACGCACTAAAGTACAACCCAAGTGAGATGCTCGGCTAACATCCTGGTGATATCAGGGTCCGCACTGATCAGGCTATTACAGTTATAGCAAGATTCAAGATGGCGGATGTAACATGTTTTGTATTAGTTATTATAATGTTTTATTCAATTTTTATCAAGTTTTATCAAGATATACATGAAAATTGCGAACCATATTACGAAATTTCCATTTTTCGAAACTGCTGTTTGCACAAACTAATTTAACAAAGAGTGGTACAATATCATTAGTGGTATCATATCAACAGTAATTACCAACTCATAATTACACAATTAACCTGAGTCCTGATGGCCCCGTCTGTGTACTGACCATCACTGAATTTTCCCACCCGATGTGTTGACCTATGACCTGCTCAAACCGATCAACCATGTTGCCGTGGTCTTAGAGCACTCTCTAGTGACGTCCGTTCGTTGAAGTGCATTTTGCGGTTATAGCGAAAATGATAGTGAATAGGACATAAGTTCTGTCGGCTGCAGTGCGTCTTTGCAAAGGAATTTTTTACATTTATTATTTACGGAAAATTATGAGCGCTGTATTTAGCTAAGACGTGTCCCTTTTGTTGGGACACAAAAGATCGATGAAAATAAGTAAATATTTACTAATAACATATGTAATATCGGCAACATTAAATGATGTAAAAAAAAAAACGATGCTTCATTTTTATACTTATTGCGCTCCTAAAATCTCACCTAGCAAAGCAAATTTGAAATAGAATATCATTTCAGAGCTCGGGTCTCTAGAGGTTATTCCTTTCGCCGTTTAACAAATTCATGCTTTGATTCATTGTGTGTGTGTTTCAGAGGCACAACGGTTCTGGACACCTGCCCGTATTTTAGCATCGCTGCCCACCACTGGTACCCTACTCAGATAAACGGCCACACATTCACAGGCAAGAACTCCGACACCTTCACCCTACCCGAGGCTTTACTGGACGTCCCAGCGCTTCCCGCTAACAGCTTGTCCCCGTCCGCCTGTCAGAAAGTTCACTTCACTGAGTACAACACTGAGCACTGGTTCCTCACCAACAACAAAGCTAGTGCTTTAAACCACAAGGTGAGCGCTTGTGTTGCAGTGGTGTCGAGAACTTGAGTAAATGGTACTTGAGTTTTTTGTGGCTACTTTCTACTTGTACTGAGTATCAAAAATATAAGTAGCTTTTACTCTCCACTTGACTACATTTGTGATTGAGTATCTGCACTCTTTACTCCACTACTTGTTCAAGTTCAAGTTCTGAGCATTTGTAAGGCGCTTTTCACAGCTTTAACTGTCTCAAAGCACACATGTGCTTTCTTTTCTTGGTGTTTTTGAGCCTAAATTCAGTATGAATAAAATACTTCAGTGCTTTAAAAATTGGATGCTTCACAACTTTTACTCAAGTCTTCTTGGAAATGGTGACTAGTAACTTGTACTGGAGTATTTCTTTTACAACAAAGTACTTTTTTCAGGTACTCTTCACACCTCCTCAACTTTGTTAGAAAGCACAGAACAAATTATTTGGTCTTTCAGCTCCACCAAGTGCCTGAAGAGGATGCTGTTGGAATGCTTTTGGGATGTTTGCTCACATGTTTTTTTTACAATTGCTTCATTGTGACTGCAATTTTGCATTTGATTTGCTGCTAATCGTGTGGGGAAAATGTATATATCATTATGCATATATCATTCTTCAATTGTGAATGTTTTCTAGTGTTAGTATCATTTTCTTTCTGTGTGTGTGTGTGTGTGTAGGTTTTTTCCGTCAGTCTTCAGGGTAGAGGCTCTAAACCCTTGGCCGATGGTCAGGAGGTAGTGTACCGCATACACACTCCGGCTCGCAGTGGGAAACCTCTGGATTCTCTGTGTCTGCTGTGGAATCAGGCTGCGGAGAGGTAACACTCCTCGCGCAAACCCTGATGTGAAGTGTGTAGCGTGACACACATCTATGTCATTTGCGTGCATATACGTACATTTACATGGTATATTTCATCTATCTATCTATCTATCTATCTATCTATCTATCTATCTATCTATCTATCTATCTATCTATCTATCTATCTAGCTGTCTGTCTATCTGTCTGTATATCTTTCTATTCATGTCTTTCTATCTATCTCTTTCTATCTGTCTGTCTGTCTGTCTGTCTGTCTATCTATCTCTGTCTTAGATAGATAGACAGACAGACAGACAGATAGAAGTGGATCTATTTATCCATCAAACCACCCATCCATAAAATCTGATAAATCTGATATTTTGTAATTCTATCGTTGTACTTTTTTCTAGCTGGCTGTCTGACGGTCAGTTTTGCCGTGTAGTGGACGACAGTCAAAACTTTGTGCAGTGTTCCTGCTCGCATCTGTCCGTCTACACTGCGCACGCCACCACAGGAAGCGTAGCATCGTTTAACGAGGCCTTTTATGCTGCTGGCTTCATTTGCATCTCAGGTACGAACTGCTTAACCGCAGTTATGGGCAATACCTAAAATGCTTGTCTTTTTCCCGTCGTAGGGTTTTCTTTGGCTATCGTCTCACATTTCCTATGTGCTAGATTCCTCATGTTTGCGGCCAAACTCCTCACACACATGATGGTTGCCTGCCTTGGGACTCAGGTACGCGCATGTCATTTTTTTGCCACATTTAAGATACGATTCTCTCAGTCTCATGGAAGACAAATTTGCAAGAAAAGCTGTCCTTTATTGGAGAAAATGTGATTTTACAAAGCAAAACTGCCACTAGGGGCAAACTTTAAGGAAACTTGAAAGAAAAGAATTAAAAAAAAAATGGACAAAGCACGAACACAAAACAATAGTCTTAACAATTCAAAAACAGTTAATGGTTAATGCAACAATTTGCAATTTAATTACATACGGAAACATTTTAATAGAACACTGTACTGTACTTCTACACCTAGTCATTTTTACCATTATTACTTTTTGTATCACTGGTGATACAGTTTGTTTATCGTCAGTTTACAGAGACTAAAAAAATTTCAAAAAACTTAACGAATACAAGGATACACTTGTAATACATAGTTGGATCACCAGGTGGACGCCACATGGTGTTTCCATTGCAGTGACCACTAGGGGAGATGCTCCAAATTTGGAAACATAGTTATTTTTTTTTTTCACATTTTCAAAAAAAATTTGTTCTGGAAGTCAATGTGGGAGATAGAGCTGCACAATTCTGGATACAATGAGAATCACGATTTTTTTTGCTTAGAATAAAGATCACGATTCTTTTCACGTTTCTTTTGGGAAATTTTATTATTTTCAATATTCAATCCTGAAAATCAGGTTGTCAAACAGCAATATAATAACAATACATTTTACTTATAATACTTTAAATTTAAATAAATGAAATAAAACATAATGTAATCTAAAAGTAATGTTGTAAAAAAAAAAAAAAGAAATCACAGTTAATCTTAAAAATAAACATTCCAAGGAACAGTATGTACAGTTGAGGACAAAATTATTTGCTCTGTTTAAAAGCACTTTTGAAATACTTATCAAACAATGATTATTTTGTAGGCTAGGCTAATCATTTTGTCCTCAACTGTAGATGTTTGCTGTATGTGGTTTGCTGAGTTTCGTCTTCTGGTTTTAAACTGCAGTAAACACACACACACACACACACACACACACACACACACTTCAGAATAAAATCCTTTTTCAGGTAGTAAAATGTCAGAGTGTATAGCAGACTGTACCGTTACTTTACCGTTGTGTTACCTCACTCATTCTCCCGGTTTATTTTCAGTTTATTTAAACTCGACCGCTGCTCGAGTCGACTCACATACATTGTCTATAGCGCAGGTAATTAGTGTGCGTGACCGCGCAGGTGGCCATCACGTGTGTCTGCCGTCATCACGCCCACGAGAGGCGCCCCAAAATATGACAGAAGTAATGCAAGATCATCTTTTCTTTTTAATACGGTATTTAAATGACCGCGAGTTTTGCTATCTATCTATAGTTTCTATCTATCTATCTATCTATCTATCTATCTATCTATCTATCTATCTATCTATCTATCTATCTATCTATCTATCTATCTATCTATCTATCTGTCTATCTATCTTTCCGTCTATCAATCTAACTTACCGTCCGTCCGTCCATCCATCCATCCATCCATCTTTTGTTTGATCATCATTTATTATTACATACGTTGTAATATTTTGTGGTTTCTTTTTTTCTTTCTATCCATCTATCTATCTATCTATCTATCTATCTATCTATCTATCTATCTATCTATCTATCTATCTATCTATCTATCTATCTATCTATCTATCTATCTATCTATCTATCTATCTATCTGTTTTTTTTTTTTTAATAAATGAGCATTGATTATTCCCATTTCAAATAAAGATAGGACGGAGATTTCTAAGAAAGGTGTAATGTGCTGCTTGGACGAACACATCTGATTCGGCCCTGACAACAGAACTATCTTCACCAACTCTTCTCGCTTCAAACAAAAAAAGGGGCTATTTACTGTGGGGATTTTCCACTGGTCCTTATAGAAAAAGATGCAAACAAACACTTCGTCTGCTTGCATTCTGTCATCCGCTAATTGTTTTGCTGGTCTTTACCGTGGTGTGGAGTGGAAAATTCCAGTCTGGCCGTCCCGAGAAGTCATGCGTCATGCAGGCTGCGTTCCAGCAACAGTCTTATTATTCATTTCCGCTGCCACCCCTCCCCCACCCTCTTTTCTTTGATATCAATCTATGATCGGAAGTATTTCCTGAGTTTGAAAAAGTGTATTTTTAGGAAAATATCAGTTACAGGTTTAAGTAATGTATAACACATTTTGTACGTCTGTGACCAATGTAACAAAAGAGAAATTGTGAAGTCTCAATTGTGATTTTATAACACACTAATGTGAAAACATGCGATTCTGACAATGCGGTAACGGCTCAGTACAAATATTCGAATGAACTGCAACCATGTTAGCACATCTAAAGTTAACTAATGAGGAAAATGTTTGCTATGATAAGAGGTTAATTTAGAGATTATTATTAATAATAATAATAATAATAATAATAATAATAATAATAATAATAAATGTTATTTATAACGCTCTTTCCAGAATCTTAAAGGGCTGATAACCTAGATTAATAAATTACACACACACACACATTGGTTTATTGCAAAGTGGTTTGTAAGTTTTAATGTTTTTTTTTTAATTTGCTTAAGATCAGTGAATTACCAGGTTAGATTTTTGAAGGTTAAAACACAATCTTAACTAAGAAAGTGTGATTTGTGAAGATTTTTTTTTTTGGTCGTTTTTGTCGTTTGTCGTTTTTTGTAAAGTAATAGGCATTTTTTTCATTTCATTTTTTGGATCTTAAATTAGTTTATGCTTTATTTTTTTATTTTTAAGTTCAAGTTTTGTAATTTGTAAGGCGCACGTGTGAATAAGATAATAATAAGAGAAGTGTTGCTTTTTATTCATTTGATTGTCTGATTGTTGGTGTTAAGTGAATGGCTATGATTATTAATTATGATTATGAAGACTATGATAAGACAAAGACAAAGACCAGTGAGCAAGCACATATGCGACAATTTATCTTAATTAAATTTCCTTTTTCATTTGAATTTAAGTCGGCCTTCAGAAAGGAACCTGAGTGTACGTTTTCTCGACTTAGAGAGTATCCGAGTATGAGCTTTTATGCAAACATTTTATTTAATTTTACCAATAGCTCCAAAACCAGTCACATATTTTGGTTATAAGAAGAATTTAAAAGAAAAATTACAGTAAAACTGTTTAATGATCTGTAAATAGTTTGTTTTATTTTTAGCTTGTTTCATAATTTAATTTAATTTTTTTTTTTTCATTATTAAAGTAGGCTTTTTTAGAAATGAACATGAGAAAACGCTTTCTCAAATTGTAAAATCTGACAAAGCGCATGAAGGTGAGACGGGTCGACTCGCGATGTTGAGCGAGACAACTGAAGATTGTAGTTAGTGGAAATTTTCCAATGCTGATTTACCTGACTCGATATGTCGCTAGGCCTGTTCTTATGAGCAGCAATAACAAACATTTAGCAAGGGCAATCAGTTAGCAAGGCCCAGCAATAAAAGGCTTTTCGGGAAGGTAGTCATTAGTTTTGCATGCATGCACTTCATGTGAGTGTATACTGGCGTACTGTACTAGCGTCCTCATATCAATACAACTCGTTTAATTTTTCAGGGAGATGTATATCATGTAAATGTATTTTGGTATTATTCGATTTTTATTTATTTATTTTTTTATTTATTGGCGCCTTTCATGACACTCAAGGTCGCCTTACATGACACACAACATTCACACACATACCAATTGTATATATACATATACCAATATATTATATACATATATTAGTCATTAACGATGTACAAAATAGTCTTTGTGTAAACTGCGGAAACTGTTAAATTGAAAATAACTTTTAAAACAATGACTATATCGTAGTGGCCTAAAAAATGTTTTCCTGTATGTATATTATATATATTAGGGCTGTTAAAATTAGCGCGTTAACACAAGCGGTTCATTTTAAGTACTTAATCGCGATTTATTTTTCGCGTCAAAAATGTTAAATTTTTGGTACAGAAGCCTTTGTTAACAATTACAGAGGTCAAACGGTTCATGTAGTTCTTCACCAGGTTTGCACACACTGCAGGAGGGATTTTGGCCCACTCCTCTATACAGATCTTCTCTAGATCTGTCAGATTTCGGGGCTGTCGCTGCAACACGTAGTTTCAGCTCCCTCCAAAGATTTTCTATTGG
Source organism: Paedocypris sp. Pulau Singkep (assembly GCA_017309775.1). Lineage (NCBI taxonomy): Eukaryota > Metazoa > Chordata > Actinopteri > Cypriniformes > Paedocypris > Paedocypris sp. Pulau Singkep. The sequence continues at coordinate 602,575 of MU204315.1, forward strand.
ATTTAGGTCTGGAGACATGCTAGGCCACTCCAGAACCTTGATATGCTTCTTATGGAACCACTCCTGGTTTTCCTGGCTGTGTGCTTTGGGTCATTGTTATGTTGGAAGACCCAGCCACGACACATCTTTAATGCTCTGACTGAGGGAAGGAGGTTTTTGCCCAATATGTCACAATACATCGCCGCATTCATCCTCTCCTTAATACAGTGCAGTCATCCTGTCCCCTGTGCAGAAAAACACCCCCAGAGCATGATGCTTCCGGCCCCATGCTTCACTGTTGGTATGGTATTAATGGAGTTAAGACCAAAAAGTTCTACTTTGGTCTCATCTGACCACAGGAATTTCTCCCATGACTACTCTGGATCATCCAGATGGTCCCTGGCAAACTTCAGACGGGCCTTAACATGGGCTGGCTTAAGTAGGGGAAGCTTCCGTGCGATGCATGATTTTAAACCATGATGTCTCATTGTATTACTGATTGTAGCTTTGGAAACAGTGGTCCCAGCTCTCTTCACAGCATTGACCAGCTCCTCCCGTGTAGTTCTGGGCTGATTCTTCACCATTCTTAGCATCATTGATGGGCATCATTCACCCACGAGGAGAGATCTTCCGCAGTCCGAGGGACATTGACAGTCATCATTAGCCTCTTCCATTTTCTGACAATTGCTTCAACAGTTGTTCTTTTTTCACCAAGCTGCTTGGCAATTGCCCCATAGCCCTTTCCAGCTTTAGAAGGTCTACAATTTAGTCTCTTGTGTCTTTTGACAGCTCTTTGATTTTGCCCATGTTACTACTTAGATTTTGGCCGACTGGTGCACAGGTATCTTTATGACAGCTAACGACCTCAAACAGGTGCTACTAATTTAGAATCATGAGCAGAGTGTGGCTGGACTATTTAAAAGCAAAGTAACAGATCTTTGAAGGTCAGAAATCTGGCTGATAAGCAAGTGATCAAATACTTATTTGACACAGTAGTTCACAAATAAATTGTTAAAAAAATCATACAATGTGATTTCCGGATTTTTATTTTTAGATTCTGTCTCTTACAGTGGAAATGCACCTATGCTAAAAATCTTAGACCCCTCCATGATTTCTAAGTAGGAGAACTTGCAAAATCACAGGGTGACTTATTGATATATATATATATATATATATATATATATATATATATATATATATATATATAAAAACATTTGCGATATATCTATATCTCCCACAATGCCTTGTTTTCACAATGAAAAGCAAGTTTGTGTGTGTGTGTGTGTGTGTGTGTGTGTGTGTGTGTGTGTGTGTGTGTGTGTGTGTGTTCTGGTGTTTGTTTGTTTTTTTCTAGCCACTATACTCTAAAAGTAACACAATAACATAATACAATTTGAGTTCAGAATGAGTTGATTTGTGAATCCAAGTAGACGGCGTGAGAACATTTTTCTTCATATTCTCAAACATTTAAACTAAAGCCTTTCATGTAGCAAACACTTCATTGTTTTATTAACCAGAGACGGGTGGTTCACGTATCCGTGTTTTTAACGTTTCAGAAACTACTTTCTGAGGCAGTGTAATGTAAATCAGAACGCTGGAAACTGAACGGTCGGCTGACGTCACAGTGTGAGAAAGTCTAGCGAACGGAAGCAAAGCTCAATCCTTCTCTTTGTCTTCTTCCTGTAGAGTTTTAAGTGTTTGTGCGTTACACACAAAGGAGCATCAACACGCACTGTTCAGTGAATCTAAACAGTCTGATGTTCCCACAATACTAGGGTGACCAAGCGTCCTCTTTTCCTCAGACATGTCCTTGTTGTATGTGCTGTCCGGGGCGTGAAATGCTGCATTTGTCATGTATTTTTTTTTTATTTATTTCTTCAAGCAGCATCTCATGTGAATCATCTTGTGTGCGTTTTATGAACACGTCACCTTTTCTGCTATTGATTGGATAATTGGAGTCATTGCTAGTTTGATCGGTCTTTGTAAGAGTCTGCGAGGCTTTACATTGTCTGTGAAGTTATTTGAAAAGATGGATCTAAGAGAGACAGAGAGAGACCGAGAAAGAGACAGACAGACAAAGAAAGAAAGAGAGAGAGAGAGAGAAAGAGAGGGAAAGAAAGATAGACACCGAGAGAGAGAGAGAGAGAGAGAGAGAGAGAGAGAGAAGAAAGAAAGAGAGAGAGACAGAGAGGGAGAGATAGAGACAGACAGAAAGATGCATAGAGAAAGAGAGAGAGAGAAATACTATATTCAATTTATTAGTTATTAATACGAATTTATTACATAAAACATTATAGTTAACAATATTAATAAGCAATATAATGTCCATGTAAAGAAAATGAACTAATAGATTGAAACTTTCTCTATTATTAAATTTTCTGTCATATAAAAACGTTTTATATGACAACTGTCCACTAATATTGCTCACCAATAGGTATGTTATAGCTATTATTATTATTTATATTGTTGAAGCTGGATTTTATAACAGAAGAGTCGACATTTAGAATAATTTTAACATATTATTTGTTTTTTTCTAAGGCTGTTGTTTTGTTACAGGTTTTTACAGACTGGCAATTTTATTTTTCTCACAGAAGTGTTATTAGAAGTATTTTATTAAGTAGAACGTATGCAGAAGTATGAACTATGAAATATATTTATGAGAAGTATATTAAAGCATGTTCATCAACCTTTGAGAAGCCAGTCTGGATTTGTCTCGAGGCCACGTGGGTTGTTCTCTTTTTTTGGACATCAACATATATCAATGGATCACAATACTAATACAACACAATACAACAATACTAGGTGATCCTAGATGACAAACAACGGCTTGTCGCACTGCTCTCCTCTCCTAATTAAATTGTGCCTATGACTGTTAATGCCCTTGGGGTTGGAGAGAATGCTTATTCACACTAAAACATCTAGCTCCGACTGGACTGTGGTCTGTACGTGCGCACGAGGAGGTGAAATCACTGCCCATGTCATCGTGTCATTTGTAAATGTTCAAAAGATGATTTGTGACTTACCGTATTTATGCGAATACCTTTTTCTTTGTTCCAATTTTTAGACTCTCGAAAAATTGAGCGGTGCTTAATGCACCAAAAATGCACGTAAATTTAAGCACACATTTTCCATATTTTAAGTCAAAAGCAGACTATTTTAATCATAAATTAATAAAAATTTGTCGTCTGTATGCAGCGTGTGCGTTGTGTTTTCTTTTGTTTCTTTAATTAATGGTTCTGGAGGCAAACATGCATATCAGCTTTTATTGGCTGAATAACAGACATAAACAGGGTTCTTATGGGTTCTTGAAATTGTTGAAAATGCTTGAATTTTCATAATGTGTTTTCAAGGCCTTGAAAATGCTTGAAATTCAGCAGTGGAATTCGGATATGTGCACGTCCTCTGGAGCGAATCAGAATGTAAGCGGTTCTCCCGCTCTGTGTCTGGTTTCACGTCACTTTTGATTCACAGACTCCGAGAGTGAGACAGAGAGAGACAGATAAATAAAGTCAGTGTGTGAATAAACAGGCCGTGATCACTATGATCCAGGTCTGATTAAAAGTGCAGAAAGTGTGAAGCATCAACACCTTTTTTGTTGCAGTGTTACAGTGTTTGTTACACTAAAACACTTTGAACATTTTGAAGAATGGCAGATGTTTAATGTGTTACTTTTAATAGTTAGAATACAAATTATGCTTAAGTTCGACTGAAATGTAATGTCCATTTTTTTCCACCAATACCACAAAACTTTCCCACAAAATTGCACCGTTCATTTTGATTGTGTTTAGGCATAGTTTTAAATATACATTTTACCACAACTGTATGGTGCTGTAAAAAACTTGAAGAAACATTTTCCACGCAGCGACACTTGAAGTATTAAAAAATTGTTAGAAATTGAAACAAACCAAATACAGTAATTAGTATTGGAACAGAGACGACAAACCAAATAGCAGGCATAGGCTAACAATTAGATCAGCGCTATTGGCTAGAAACAAAGTCCTTATGCAGGCGAAAGAGCGGCGCTGACTAAAGTGCAAAGGTGACCCGCCGAGGATTCTGGGAGGTGGAGTTCCAATCACTAGCGCACTTTGTTTTTAATATTCAGATAAAGCAATATTGAAATGATATCAGTCTCAAGTTAGCGGTGTTGAAAGAAGACAAAGAAGAGACAGATTTTTTGTTTTTACTTTTGTTTTATGCTTAAACAATTCTAGGGAAACCTTATGTTTGCGTAAGTAAATTGGGGTTAAACATCCATTTCCATGTGTTTCCACACTTCCCTTGTCATCCAGCTTTTGAACTGAAGAGTGGAATGCAATTTATCTTCTGAGTACATTTTAATTTTTTGAACTTAGCACAGTTTGCGTCTGCACTCTGTGTTGTTTTTCTCCGGAACGTTTGTTTGAGAGCAAATACGGCCTGTTTTGAGATGTCCTCATCAGGCATGGTTCGATTACTGCGTGTGTATGCTTAGACTATGTCCTCCTGGAAACTTGGGACCATGGATTATTCCTCTAGAGCAGTGTGTTACTCTACCCAGAGATGAACCCAAAGTGAACCCACGTCGGGCCTTGAACCTATTCATTCTCGCTGAAAAAAGCACTGTAAACAGAGTGTGCGGGTTGGCCTGACCTTTAACATAATTCTCAAAGCACGGAGAGATTTTTTAGAAACACTGTTAGGCCAAAAGTATGAACATTTTTTGGGGATATGTAGTGCAATATTTTACATTGATTGTTGATGATACAGTAATTATTATGAAGGGCACAAAAAAAGACGGTGGCTTCTTGTGACCCAGAAATGGAAAATGCAGTGAATCTTATTTTGTGTGGCTGCGTTTAATTTGTTATAAAGTACAAAGGTTAAGTCTTTTTTTTTTCTCCCATCTATCTACTTAATGGATTTGTTTTACCAAATTTTGTATTTATGCGGATAAAAGCACCCATTTTTTTCCAAATTTTTTATCTAAAAAATAAGCACACCCAAGTGCTGTTATGCGCATATTTGAAATATTGCCAGTGGCTAAATAAACGTTAGAAATCAAATTAAACTAAATACAAAAAATTAATATTAGATTCAATATTCCAATCCAACATTAATCAACATCTGAAAATGAATAACACAGGCAAGGAGTCAAAACCAGGGAACAAACACAATCAAATCGCAGCCTGCTGCACAGGCCAAAGCAATACTTCACAACATTAAACCTCAAATAAAGAAAGGCTAATAGCTGCAGCAGCGCTGACTGGAGTGCAAAAGCTCATGTGATACGGTAGGGTTTCTGGGAGGCGGAGTTCTGATCACACTTCTGTTTTAACTATTATTGAAGTAAAAAAACATCGAAGTGATACGAGTTAGGTTTGTTAAAAGAATAAAACTAAGTATTTTAAGAGAAGTATTTAGTCTGAAATGTAAGCCCTTTTTTTCATTTTTGGCCTCAAAAACCAGGGTCATATTTGCGTCAATATATACATTGTTATTTTGACTTTTGAAATTACTTTTGTTGTTGTCTTTTTTGTTTGTTTGTTTTGTTTTTACCTACAGACGTGGGGATAAATATAGACTCAATTTTTATGAACTCTGCAAGATTAATATAAAGAAGTGGTTTTATTAAGAGTAGAATGGAATGGCTGTCTGCCTCTCCAGGTTGGGGTGTTCAACGTTGCGTTCAATTTTCGAGGTTATCTATTGGAAGTTATGTAGTTTATGAACAATTCTTTGTTCTAAGTACATAACTACACTAAATGGTTGAAGGATTGTGATTTTTTTTATTTTGTTTTGAACTACTGGTCTATGGCAAGAGTGAGAGGAAAGAAAAGCAAAAGAAGGGAAGGGAGTAAAAAAAGGAAAAAAGGGAAATGAAAGGAAAAAAGGGAAAAAAAGAAAGGAAAAGGATAGAAAATGAAGGGGAAAAAAGAAAGGAAATAATAAGGAAAGAAAGGGAAAATAAAAAAAGAAATAAAAAGAAAGGAAAAGAAAGGGAAAAAGGAAAAGAAAAGAAAGGAAAAGAAAGTGGGGAAAAGGGAAGGAAAAAATGAAACAAAAAGAAAGGGGAAAAAAACAAAGAAAAAAGAGAAAAATAAAAAGTGAATTTATGGGCAACAGACTCAAAGATGATAGCCAGATAAAGATCTGGACCAGATTGAGATCACTAGGTTGCAGAAAATTTGACGTTGTTGAAGATGAGTGTGGTTTGTGTGGCAACATATTTTTGCAAACGTTTATACAGGCGTTACTGTACATATACAGTATTGAAATATAAACATTTAGCATTTTTGCTCCGTCCATCATTGGCGAGGCAGGTTAGTTGGCTGAGCACACAGGCATTATCTGAGCCGGTCACTAGAACTCTGGACCTCCCTGCTCTATTTTTGGACACCAGGGAAGAATGTGTGGGCCATGTTTCTCGTACTTTGGAGGGTGAGACGGGGCAAAACTTCCTCCGATGTGCTGCCTGTTTGTTTGCTTGCGCCAGAGTTCGTTCGTTGGCTTGTAACTGCCACGCTTTTTTTTTGGTCAGTAGAGCAAGTGTCACAGTCAGTAGATGTCATATGCAGTAGATGGATATGAAGCGAAAAATATGAATTGTTGGTTTATTGTTGTTTTGTGTGCATGTGTGTGTGCACTCAAATGCGTGGAGACGTCTTATCTTTCAAATTAGCTTTTTTTTTCTAGAACAGTCTTTGCACACATATAAAGAAAGAATGCAAATGTCTAAATGATACATATTTTAGGATAGACACAACGTTTATTGTGAATGATTGGACTCAAACGTAGTTTGCTGTACTTTCATTCGCTCTAATGAATTGTAAATGAACAAAATATTGTTCCTCCAGAGGGTGCTAAAACTCCATATCCAAAATCAAACAAGTCCTGGTAAGAATCCCTCCATTATTCTCTCTCTTTTTTGGAATTTTTTTTTGTGCCTGAAAAAATCAGGGTGGTACTTATATTCACAGCGTGTTTATATTCATGTAAATACGGTACGTCAATATATAAACTTTAATTTTTTTTATAATCTTCATAAATATGGCATTATGTGGTGTCTGACGATAAGCATTTCTGAAATCTGATTTATTTTGTGATCTTCATATTTTATCAATCTTCTTTTTTCTCTTATTTCTCCCCCTCTTCCTCATCCTCTTTTTTTTTCTTCTACTACTAATACTACTTCATCTTCTTCTTCTTATACTACTCTTCTTCTACTTGGACTACGACTACTTCTTATTATTATTATTCATCATCATCATCTTCTACTATTACTACTTTGTCTTCTTCTATTACTACTACTGCTTGTGCTTGTTCTTCTTCTATAGCTACTTATTCTCCTTCTACTACTACTACTACTACTACTACTACTACTACTACTACTACTACTTGTTCATCTTGTTCTTCTTTTTGTTCTTCTTCTACTACTACTTGTTTTTCTTCTTCTACTACTACAACTACTACTACTACTTGTTCTTGTTGTTCTTTTCTTCTTCTTCTTCTTCTTCTTCTTCTTCTTCTTCTTCTTCTTCTACTACTACTAGTACTACTACTACTACTACTACTACTACTACTACTACTACTACTACTACTACTACTGCTACTACTGCTACTACTACTATTACTATTACTAACTAACTAATAAAAGTGGCAAACTGAAGCTGTGTCCACATTGACCCATTCCCCATTGAGGTGACATGCTCTTTGTAAGCAGGGAATGATCTTACGTAGCTTCTTCGGAGAAAGGAGACGGGAATGAAAGCATCAGCGTGTCAGTGAGTTTAGATACTGTGACGGTTTATCTGCTTTTTGCTTATATCACTGTCAGATAGTTTAAACGGTTTCTTGAATAACATTGATTATTCCGACAGACTTTTAAGCTTTGCGCTGTAGGTTGGTTTAATCAGCTAAACCACTATCTCGAGTCGTTCAAAAGTTATGTAACGTATAATAACAATAGTACTTTAGAATAGTGATAACTTTTGTGTTGTAGTTTTTGGACTGTTTTTTTATGTATGTAATTTTTTATGTATATTAATAATATTGCAGTGTATGTTAAAAAAGGCAAACAGACAAACAGACAGATAGAAATGTAGGACTTTATTCATCCCACCGGGAGTCGCTAACACTTTTTGACAACTAAAATTATGTTGATCTTTTAAAGTCTGCAAATAGATGTTCGAACATCTTAATGGATGACTCTTTCATATATTCTCTGTCTGTGAACGGCTTCCCATGTCTGACTATTTCTCGAGCCACCACAAAACTTGCATAAGTAGTGATATTTGAAGACTTTACTTACTACTTTAATTTATTTTTCATTAGATCAGCTTTGAATGAATCTGCCCATTCATCAATAATTGTTCTGTTTTCTTCAGATATTTTTATTTTTTTTTTTACCTTTCTCCATAATTCACCTACCTGTGGTTGAAAGGCCTAATAAATGTGAAGTGATTTGGCAGGCAAAGTGTGACGCGTATTTTAAGCGACGGAAAATAATAAAATATATATAATTTTTTTTCTATATTTTCCGATCACAGTAGTCTTACACATTACAACTGCAAATAAACAAACGTACAAACACAAATAAAATACAGTAACATGATCGGAATTTTTTGTGTAATGTTATTATAACGGCCAGAACTATGAGAATGCGTCACTACGTCGATGTGTGTTTGCGTGAGACGGATGAACGTACAGACGAGCACGTGGCTCTGTTGTCGTTTCCAAATCCTCATTTGATTTATTTTATTTAAGTTTATCTTTTCTCTTGATAATTTTGTAACGCTCTCCCACTGACTTTATGGCCAAATAAAGGTGCTGCTCAAGCTTCCCTTTCTCGCGAGGGCGCGTTACATTACGAGGTTCGTGTTCATTGATCGATCGGTTGTATGCTGTTTCACCATTGGCTCCAGAAGTCTTGCTCCGCCCGCAGGTTATCAATTGGAGTGGTATGTCCCAGCCGTGCCTCGCAGTTTGCTGTTCTTTTCGACTCGTAGTAGCTGACAGCAACCGAATAAAACAGTTGTTGTTATCTCTGGTCTTCGTTCTTGTGAATCCCTACAGTACATTGTTCAGATACTGAGCAGTTTGGTTTTGCTGGGCTTTCCTCGCATGCGGCACCCTGCTTTTATTCGAGGCAGCCGGCATTGCAATCAAGCCCTATAAAACGTATTTGAATGCAACGGATGCTGAACAACGAAATTGCTGGTCACCGAAATCTCTGAAGATAAAGGTTAAAAACTTTGACTTAATAATAAAACACGTTTTTGTGACTAATATCATGACCTTTAATCATTGTATTTTTTTTCCCTAAATAAATTTTTTTGTTCAACACATACGGAGCCGCAACATATGTATTAAAGAGGTTGCCGACCCCTGGTCTAGACAGTCTAGGTGGAAATATTCATGGTTTTTACGGGTGCTTGAAATCCTTGAAATTCTACAGTGGAATCCAGATAAGTGCACGGTTGAGACAAGAACTTAGCCGGTTCTCCCGCTCTGTGTCTGGTTTCAGGCCACTTTTGATTCACAGACTCCGAGAGTGAGACAGAGAGAGACAGATAAATAAAGTCAGTGTGAATAAACAGCTCGTGATCACTATGATCCAGGTCTGATTGAAAGTGCAGAAAGTGGGAAGCATCAACACCTTTATTGTTGCAGTGTTCCCGCCTTTGTTACACATTGTTAAATTAAAACACACTTTGCTAAAAAGGGAGAAGATTGGCAGATGTCTAATGCTTTTAATAGTTAGAATACAAATTATGCCTATAATGTTAGTAAGTTCTACTAAAATATAATGTCCATTTTCCACCAATACCACAGAGCTTTCCCCCAAAATGGTAACGTTTCATTTTGATTGTATTTAGGCATAGTTTTACATTTTTACCCCAATTATATACTGCAGGAAAAAAAACATAGACCTTGAAAGTGCTTGAATTTCATCTTTCAGAAAGTGTAGAAACCCTGAATATTCCCATCAGCCATGTTACGGTATAGATTCAGCATGGGAACTAAAAATCATGTCAGATAGGATGAAAGTAGTTCGCCAAAGATGAGCGTAGAAGGTTATGATGATGATGATGATGATGATGATGATGGTTTTACTGGCCAGGGAAGCAAGTTCACAGCTAGTTCAGACCGTAGTGGTTGGAGGTTGGAGGAGGGGTGGCGATGGAAGAGCGAAAGTAAAAGAGCGATTGTGTTCAGATGGAGAAGTTGGCGATGTGGATAGCCTGGCTGATCTGAGTCATCTCACACCATATCAGTGATGTAATCCTTTTTGGCCGGGCTATTATTAGCTCGTGGCGCCAAGTACACAGCAGCCGCAGTGGAGAGAGGATTCCACTGGCAATCTGCACAATCTGCGTTATTTCAGTTTAATGTTGTTGTAGTTTTACATTTCAAATTCAAATTTTAGTTGTCATATGCACATTATACGTGGTACAACTGGCAATGAAATGTATTTTTACAATCCAGCTTATAAACATGGGGTGGCGGGTGGAGGAGGGGGCGTACACGCAAGAAAGAGATGAAATAGATAAATAAAAAGATAAGAGATACAAATACAATGGAATCCAAAATAAATAGATAAAGATAAAATATGAATAAGAAACGAGGAAAAACTATGAGAAGGAAAAAAATTGATGAAAATACAATAAAATGAGCAAAATACTAAATACAAAAAAAGTGACTCAAGTGATCCATGTTTTGGATCTATCCATCCATCCATCTATCTGACTGTCTGTCTGTCTGTCTATCTCTCTCTCTCTCTCTCTCTCTCTCTCTCTCTCTC
>MU204315.1:613436-635897 GCA_017309775.1 Paedocypris sp. Pulau Singkep
CTCTCTCTCTCTCTCTCTCTCTCTCTCGTCATAGTGCTTCGTTATTTCTTTTTTTTTCTTTAAATCTGTCACTCTTGTCCAGTGTAATACTACCAGTAAACTCGCCTTCTCGCATCCACGTATTACCGCATATTCTTATACACAAAAATCTATATGAATTCATATACATTTGTTTTTAATTCTTTACTAACTTTATATAAATAGTATAAAGATTAGTTTTTATCCACAAAGACAGTTTTGTGAAAAGAGTCCATCGTTACAGTTTCTTTTTCCATTCATATTTTTGTATGGTTTGTTCGATGCTGGTCGTTTCCTCCTGTTAACTCGTTAACGTGCACATGATAAATGAAACAACTCAACTCAACTTTATTTATCAAGCATCTTAATTTCAACATCAGAATCAATCTGATTTCAATTAGGAAAATCATTGAACATTTACAAGTTTCATTTTTATTTAAGAACAACCAGAGTCTCTAAGTGTGTGATCAGATAAGATGTCTAATCTAGTGCTGTCAATAAAAAGCTGACAATGCAGTAAATGGGTCACTTATGTGTCTTGGAGGAAGGTTGTTTTTAAAAATAATAAAAAAATAAATATATGTATATAATAAACACCCCCTTTTTTATTTTTATTTTTTTTTATTTTACAATTTTAGACGCTCAAAAATGTGCATATATAAATATGCTCAGAAATATAAGCATTCATTTTTCCACATTTCAAGTCATGCGTGATTAAAAAAATACGTTTTTTATTAATATAGCTGATGACAGAAGTTATTGATCATAATAATGAACTACAATATAATAATTTATTTTTGTTTTATATTATATATAACAATGATGGCATTGTGATGTTTTTTATTATAGATTTTTTATGATTTTTCATAAAATTGCTTGATAACATAATGAACTATTGTTTCTTTGCTTCAGATGCACACATGATTTTTGCCTTGTATCTAGATATCTATCTGTCCATCCATCCATCCTATCATCCATCTATCAATCCAACTATTCATCCACCCGCCCACCCATCTATCCATCCATCCATCCATTTACATAATTCTATCTATCTGTCATTCTGTCTGTTTGTCCGTACGTCCGTCCGTCTGTCTGTCTTATATACTAGATAGTAGGGGTGTGACGATATCTCGTAGTACGAGATCTCACGAGATCTGTTGCTTCCCTCGAGATGCGATTGCATATTGTGATATTGCGAGAATTTGGCGCTACCTTTGCTATAGTGTGTGGAATCAACATTTTATAAAGGATTCGTGCACGAGCGTCCTGATTTTCATGCCGGCATGAGCAGCTCGAGTTGAGCGCACAGATCTTTGTCATTAGTTTACACATGTGAGTTTAATCACGTGTATTACATTACTATCAAAACCATTCACTCTCGCTGCAGTAGAGCAGAAATATGAGAGAAAACCAGCTGGTTACTGCAGTAAAACTCATTCTGATGATGTGAGTCTCACCAGCGACATGAAGGGAAAGAACCTCACGTCCTTCACTTGTTCTAGACAATAATTGACTGGACACTTTCAATAAATATGGCTTTTATTCCACATGTTATGTTATGCCATGGTATGTTCTGCATTGCAACTTGTAATACAAAATATGGGTTTTTTAGAGCTAAAATGAACACAGAGAATTTAATCATAATGAAGTACATTGATGTTGAGTTGAAATTGATGCCAAAATTCTTCTACCATTCTTTGCAAGTTACTGGAAGACTTGTCTTTGTCTATAAATAGTGTGTTTCCTTATATTATAATATTGTTCTTCTTATATTTTATCAAAGATTTTTTTGATTTAAAGAAAATTTAAATATCGTCTCGTTCTCGTGAACTTAGTGTATCGTCTCGTGGGAAATGTGTCTCGTCCCACCCCTACTAGATAGTAATAATACGTATATAAATAATATACTTGGCAGTGGCTAAATTACACTGGGAGAAATAAAAATAAACTCACAACAATACTTATGCGGGCGAAATAGACGGAGCAAGAAGAAACCGAAGAAATAAAGTGTTAAAAATAAAAATGTGTTAAATACAGTAAAGCAGTATTAGAATACTGTAATCTAAACATGAGACATGAGTTCGTCTTTATACATGTACTTCAGACTCACATTGTTTATGGTCAGTTTGGTACAGTACATCCATCCTGTAAAGAAAGCGTGCATCAGCTTTATTGGTTTATTTTTTACCACCCCGTATATGGGCTCAGGTGATAAGAGTAAAAACAACGTCATGTTCTTATGCATCTCTCCTCAGATTGGATTATGTCATAATCCATATCATCAGCCCGGTGGACACGCTCCTTTACCTTGGTTTTATAGAAGCTGTAAGGCCGAAGCCATTTGCATTTATTTTTACACTAAACGATCAGCTATGATACGAGTCATGTTGGCAATGACAAGTCCCAAACTAGTTGCTACTTTTAGCTTGTGACATAATCTTCAGATATGTGTCTTTTGTTACACAAAAAAATAAATCCAAAAAAGTCAATTGTTGTTGTCAAACAAATTAGCTTTTTTTCAAATATGAATTTTGATCGCGCCAACATCACTTTAAGGAACATGTGTCACTTTATCTGACCTTATAATTGGTTACACCTTTTGCACATAATGTACATAACCACATATTCTGTTTTGTTTGGACCGTACTTATTTGATTGCTTTATTTATCGCATGTATATACTTTTGTTTTTATTTTATTTCTTACCACTGGCACTCAATGCATGTACGGCAGAGTAAGAATTTCATTGTGCAGAACAACCTGCACACGACAATAAAACGCTTTGACTTTGACTTTTCCGTTCATTTCTTAAAAACTTACATCTGCATCTGATTCCATAGACTGACAGTGTAAAAATAAATGTAAAAAAAAAAAACTAGTACAATTCTTTTACGTAAATTTTGTGTTTAAGGTTCTACTTTTTCAAATGTGTTACATAAAAAAACATTCAACGGGCTGCATGTGGCCCCCGGGCTGTAGTTAGCCCACCCCTGCTGTATACATATGATTCAAATTGTAGATCTAATTTTTCTATTTTGTTAAACATGTTTGAACTGGTGTTAATAAACATAATAAATGCATGAATAAGCAAACAAATAAATGCAGAAATAATGCACTTATATTTTTTCAAGTGAGCTAAGGAATGCAGGTTAACTTTTCAAAATAAAAGTCAGTCGAAGCACATGCTATCGTGCGTGTTATTAAACAGACGTGTGCCAACCTCCCTGTTTGCGAACGTGTTGTCCAAAGTGCAGCTCTAACACAAGCTCATCAAAAATTAACTGAGAAAAGAATATTGTTCATGGGTTAACGCGGTTAATTTGGTAAGTCTGTAATCTGATCGAGAGCAGAAAATCGTGACTAACAGGTCACAAACTGAAATCGTGACAAACGGAACAAGTTCACACACTGGAATCGTGACAGTTGATGTGAATGAATACACTCGGGTGAATGAGTCTCGTTGGAGATTGTACCATGACCTTCTGATTCTCTCTCTCTCTCTCTCTCTCTCTCTCTCTCTCTCTCTCACACACACACACACACACACACACACACACACAGTCATTACCATCTACACACACGTCTTTGTAGGAACTTTCCGGAACCTCCACACCACGCCTTTCCTGTCACACCACCTGTATTCCAACACTGCCTCTTTTAACACCGCACCATATGTCAAGACATTTCCTTCTACTCTTCTTTTCTCCTTCTAGGTTTTTTTTCCCTTCTCCCCTTCGGTTTTCCTACAGGGACGCTCTGTTTGGTTGAAAGTCACTCCTTTGTTTGTATTAGTATAAGGTTTTAATGATGTTATAATATTACATGGTCTGAATCTTCAAAACCAGGCCTTCGTTTGTCTAATGTAAAGTGTGTATTCAGTGTCTTATTTATCATTTTTGAAGACTCATTTTTTGGTGTTAAATTGCTGCTGGAGTCAAATTTCAAATTGTTAAATTTAAATTAGTGCAAAAATATATCTTTTCATTTTAAATTATTCTATTATATTATAAGATTTTCAATTATTAATTTCTATATACAAGCTTATCTATTTTCCTTCTGATCGTGTATTGAAATTAATGTAATGTACATTAAGGTGTTTTATGGTGTCTATGGTGTTTTACCAACTGCTGTTTGTGATTCTTTTTTCTCTAATATAAAGTTAGTGTTGTTTGTTTTGTGGCAAATTGGAGTAGTGTGTGTGTGTGTGTGTGTGTGTGTCCCTAATAGTTGTCCACCAATCCAGAGTACCGTATTTACGCAAATACGAGCACCCCGCGAATATAACCACCCCCTGATTTTTAGGCACATTTTTTTTTTAATTAATGTTTCTGGTTCAATTAAGTTAATATTCTTTTAAAAATACTAGACCTAACTTGTGACTCTTATCATTTTAAGAAAGCGAAGAGCCCCACGTTTCTTTATTTCTGTTATTGAGCCAATAAAAGCTTATACTGTAGCATGTCTGCCTACGGACCATTATTTAACATTATATAGACGCACACGTGCACCGCTGTATAAAGACGACGTGTTTCTGTTTATTTGTGGTTGTTCCTGATTTGAGTTACGGAAAAATGGGGGATTATATTTCTGCGCACATTTGAAATTGGTGATTATAAGCACCCCACAAGTTGCTTATATTCGCGTAAATACAGTATTTCCCGCCTTCAGGCCCAGAGTGTTTGTAATTGCATCTCCCCTTGACCCAGAAATTGAATAACTGTTTTGAAAAAGGGTTTACAACAGTTTATTGAATGAATGTTTGATGCTCTTTAAGTGTCGTGCTTTCATCCACTGTTCGGATTCAGAATCGGGATTTTTTTTTGTCATCTAGTTGGGGAAAGTGTCTTTTGCTCCACACCCTCACAACCTTTGACCATGACTAAACATGATTCAAATTTGAAAATACCCATAAAATGTATTGAAACTAAAACTCAAAGCAAAATTAGTTGCCTTAGCTAAGGAATTCTGTATACTGTGCATATACTGTATACACATATAAGATGTATGTGAGTGAGTGTGTGTGTGTGTGTGTGTGTGTGTGTGTGTGTGTGTGCGTGCGTGTGTAATAACAACAATAATAACAACAACAATCATACATAAATAGATAATAATAAAGATTGTATTCACCTTTTTGACTTTACTGATGGCTATCATTCTATTCGAAAACATTTTTCTAAAAAAGCATCAGCTTTGCAATATGTCCTAAAATGAACGTAAATCATATTTAATTTAACGATGACTAGGTAAAAGATTGCCTTTCATAAAGCTATCAGGGCTGTGCTCAGCGCTTCTCTTTACTTAGCACTGTGTTATGTGACAGGAACTCTAGACAGAAGTTCAAGACGGTTTCAGATCTTAAATCGTATGAATGATTTAGAAGTAGTCTTTGAGTTGCTCTGGTGGGAGGTGTGTGTGTGTGTGTGTGTGTGTGTGTGTGTGTGTTACGGTTGTATGAGTTGATATTCATTGCACGGTATTTTCTACTGTCCAGACGGTATCGGTATTATATCACGTATTGGGGGAGGGGTTACATTTAGTAGAAATTTATTACATTATAGCCAAACTTTATTTAACTTTATTTAAAGTAAGAAATACATGTCTGCTAAAGAAAGAGAGAGAGAGAGAGAGAGAGAGAGAGAGAGAGAGAGGCCGTGAGAGAGGAAGAGAGAGAAATGTCTAACGTCACGTGAAAGTTAGTTTATAGATCTCACTAACTTTACTTTTACTTTACTTTACAGTCATTTGGCAGACGCTTTTATCCAAAGCGACTTACAAAAACAGAAGCAAGTGAAGCAATTTGTCTACAATAGGCTACAGTAGATGTCTACACAGGCTACATAAGGAAACTTACTAGATAAAACAGCATGACAGTCAACAACAACAGTGAACACAAGACAAAGGATTTTTTTTATAAAATCAATGTTAAGGTGCTGGTGAAAGTAACTTAAAAGTATGAGTAACTAAAACGGCCGCTCTTAAAGGCACAGTACACAGAGAAACGAAGTGGAAATGCGCGCCCTTACAGTTATGCGCACGTATGTGTGATCTATTGATTCAGCCTGTTACAACGCTTTCCGCGTTCAATTAGCAATGTCTCCGTGTCCTCATTAAAAGTTGTAATGAAACAAGCGAGTTATACCGTATTAAAGTGTTTATCTGAGTATATAACATTTTCAACTCATGATTTTGTGACGGTATACACGATATGGCAAAATCCATATCGTGGCACAACTCAATACTGATTTTCACCCACATACCGGTTTACCGACTAATGTGAGACGTGTGTGTGTGTGTGTGTGTGTGTCCGCTGAGTGAATTATCTCTTTGTGTGTGTTTTTCCTTCAGATTTGCTTCTTGGTCTCAGCCTTTCGGGGACAGATGTTCACAGAGGACAGTTGTGCGGCTCTCGGCCTCTTCTTTCATTACTTTCATCTCAGCCAGTTCAGCTGGATGCTCATACAGGTACAGTTTTGTTGTTTTTATTTCTATTTAAGGTTTATCGAATGAAATGGACTAATAAAAAAATGAAAGAACGAATGAATGACGGCATGAAAATGCCTTTATTTGTCCCACAGTGGGGAAATTGTCACAGCAGCAGACAGAATATATAGAGGAACGCGTATATTATATAAATAAACGAATGATATAAATAATATAAATAATCTATATGAAAAATAAATGAGTAAATAAACAGTAAACGCATGTGTAACAATAACGCACACATTAACTTAAACATAATCAATTACTGCACACACTATAAATAAATAAGGTTGTGGTTGGGTGGTCGGGAGTTGAACCTGGCAAGACACGGACCCTAAAAATATACGCATTTTGCTTTATATGCTTGGCTGAATTACCATCAAAAATACTTTTTTTCAATTACCATCGACTCTGCTTAATCGGGCCACATCAGGATGCGACCATTTTGTCCCAATAATGGGACGCTAGACACGCCACCCTTCTGTAACCCCCCGAACCTCATCACTCCACTTACATTGTTAGCCGAAATAAGACGAGAAGTAACATTATAATAATATTAGACAAGTCATTTTTCGCAACAAACAAACAACACATTATTATATATCCCATCTCCTTTTTCTGCTTCTGAATGACTCTCGGCGCTTCAGCTGCGTGTGCGTGGATTGATCCATGATCGTGAATCACACATGTGAATCACACATGATCGTATTCATATTCCTCATTACACCGTATTATATTCTATCATTAGATAAGGAAATTTTTGATCCTGGTTTTCGTCTGTATTGATCTCTGCGCTCCCTGATTTAACAACTTCATTAAACATTTGCTTTTCTACACACTGCAATTGAGTGTTGACCTGCTGTCCAGATAAATGATAAATGCTTCATGTATAGTGACAGCGTTTGAGTAAAAGATAGTCTCATGAGTGTGTTTTCCGCTCTATAATTAGCACAGACACTGGCACTGCCACAGAATTATGTGCGTTTACCTTCGTTTTCATTTTCACTTTGTTAAACGCTGGCAGTTTATGGCACATTTTTCTCATTCTCCCTTTTTTGCCCCAATAAAGTGGCGCAAATTTGCATTATGAGATACGATTTGTTTTGGGACTTTAGAATTTGTCCCAATAAAGCGGCCACCCAATTAACCAACGGCTAAAGTAAGCCGAGTCCATTGTTTAGTGTTTTTTGTCTTTTTCAGGCTATAAACTTCTGGCAGATCTTAGTCATGAATGATGAGCACACAGAGAGACGCTACCTTCTGTACTTCCTGCTCAGCTGGGGACTTCCTGCTTTGGTCATCATCACCCTGGTGGTGGTCCTGCTGGGCGGATATGGATGGAGTATTCACGGTGTCTATGGGCTTGTTCAAGGAGATCTGTGAGTTCACATGTACCGCATTTTCACAAACATAAGCACAATTTTTTTTCAGATTTTAGACGCTCAAAAACTCGGGGGTTGCTTATATGAGCATATTTCAAAAATGTGCATAAATATAAGGGCCCATTTTTTCACATTTCAAGACAGGAGCAATCACAAATCAATGGAAGTACGTCATCTTTGTGCAGCGGTGCGCTTTTGTGTTTTTTCATTTAAATAATGGTTCCGGAGGCAGATGTACATATAAGCTATTATTGGTGGAATAACAGAAATAAAGAAACATTTATTACATAGAAAACCAAATATTTGTTCAAGTATTAATTATTGTATTTAGATTATTTAAGTGTCCGAAAGAGAAATAATCTAAATACAATAATTAAAATTTGAACAAATATTTGGACAAACTAAATAGCAGGCGTATTTTTTCTTGGTACAGGGACCCCTCAGTCATAAACAATTGCCCAAATCTGGTCGATTCGATGCCAAAACGCATCGCTGAGGTGTTGAAAAACAAGGGAGGACATAGGTCTTACTAAAAATGTACATTTTAATCATTTGCGTTGTCAAAAAATGTAAATAATCGATTTTATGGCAAAACTGGGTGGTGCAATTTGGGGTGTAAACGATAAATAAACACATTTTGACTTGAAACCACATGCATATTAATAATGTTGACACACAACTATGCTTAAAATTGACATGTGCTTAAGCTGTTTTAATAGCACTAAAAGCCCACATGCTATAATGGTGAGTAGTTTGAGATTTCTCACATCACGGTCAGTCACGGTCCTAGCGTGTCATGTGAAACCAGCCACTCGACGTGTTTGTTTGCCCAAAGGCCGAACATCCGCCTGTTTTCACATGCTTTACCTTTTATTATGACTACATTGTCCCGTTTCTCCTCTATGAAATGAGCCAGAAAAACGCCCGGCCTGTGAACAGAGCCATTTTGATACCGATATCACGTCATAACAAGGTTACTCCAAATAGAGTTTCTCAAAGCTTTTACCCGTACGAATGCCAGCCAGAAAACAAACACAGATTAGAAAACATTCCTCAGATAGGATTGCCAGACGGAGAGAAAGAATGACAGACTTTGGCTCGTTGCACAAACTCGCTGGCTTTACATGAACATTGTATTTATATATGTTTGTGTCTTTGTGTAGGTGCTTCATCCCGAATGTTTACGCGGCCCTGTGCACTGCCACCCTAGTGCCCCTCATCTGTCTGGTGGGCGTTCTGGTTATCTTCATCCATGCTTACCAGGTGACTCAGCAGTGGAAAGCCTATGATGACGTCTACCGAGGGCGGACAAACAGCTCAGGTGTGTGTGACGATTTTCGAGCAGATTTTTTCGCCATTTAACAGCGTAAAAAAAACTAATTAATTAATTAATGTCAGCATTTAAAATTGTAAAAAGAAAGAAATTAATGTCGCCATTTTAAAGTGTAATATACTTTAAGTTGTCACGATACTAGAAATAGAATCTTTGATACGATACTTTTTATCACCTAAAATACACCTTTTGCGATACCACGTAGTTGCGCTGCAACAATGTTACATGAAGATGTGTATGAAGGAGAAATCTCAAGACAATAACGTGCAAAAATACACAAAACTGCATTACCTTTAAAATTTTCCATATACTTAAAAGCTTTTTATAAGATTAAATTAAAACAAAATGAGTTTGTTTGGAGCTCTCTATTCCAAGCCAAAAATGTTAAAAGTAAAAGTAAACGTTTTTTTTTTGTTCTTCAAACAAGCTACTTCAGATTGTTGGTCATCAGCTTCCTTCATGTGCTTTAAAAGAAATATTACACATTTAGAAACATTTTTGTATTTAATTTTTTTGTTAGATCAAGTCTTTAAAAGGAAAAAGCTTACTTCTCAAACATGTATTAGTCTCCTGTTGGTACATTGTGGTAGGGATCTGCTTAAATCATTTAATGAACCAGAGTTGAACAGCAGTATTTATATAAACTGATTTAGATTTGTGATTTAATTACAGCTTTTCTCAAATGCTAAAACACATTTCACATGTTCCCTGCATGTTCCCCAATGTCTAAACACAACACCCGTTTCTAAAGCTACATAAACACAACCACACCTTTTCACTTCAAAACTCAAACCTTCACAACAAAAGAGCAGCTCGAAGCTTTCAAAAATGTAAACACAATTCACATCATTGGACACTACAGCAAAACAACTGAAAACACAATTATCGGTTTGTGAGAAGGTTCCTTGATTTATAACCGCCGATGCATATTCGTATACATTTTACAGTAATGGAACGTTAGAAATCTTAGATTTCTGCAGAGGATTAGGCATTTAGATTTTGAGTTTGACATGAGGAGTATATATCTGTAGAAAATACTGCATGTACACTACTGTAACAACTCAATGCAAAAACAGAATTCATGCGCACAACAGTACTCTTAAAAACATGATCAGGGTGTGAAGTCCTTTTATTTACGTTATTCACACTACACACACATACACACACACACACACACACACCACAATCACAGTGCGGCATCATGTCACTGAACTGCATCGGGCCACATGCAGGGGGGAAGTTGTGGTCCATTGGTAGGGGACTTGAACTGGTGTCCCAGAGGTTGCCGGTTTGAATCCCCCCTACTGGTTCTACAACTAAGTGTCCTTGGGCAAGACACATGCCTCCCGGGCGCGGCACCATGTGGCTGCTCACTGCTCCGAGTTTGTTGATTAAATGCAGAAATCACATTTCACTACATGGTGTACCATGGTGTATGTATGTGACAAATAAAATTTGAATTTGATCACCTAATCGACATCGCAGGCTATTGTGTGGGAATGCCTGGAATGGTGAATCCATACTTGGAAGGCCTCCACTGGGATGTCATCACCCGCCAGCTCCTATGCCCTTAGGAGGTTCTCTCTAGTGCAGTGGTTCCCAACCAATGTGCCGCGGCACTAAGGGGTGCCGTGAGATCTGAGGGTGCCGCCAAAATTTCGGGGAAAATAATTTTTTTTTATAAAGGCAGAATCAGTGTAAACAGTATTCTCATATCATCTAGGACTAGGTATAAGGTGTTGTTGCATGCAAACTCTTGAAATGAAACAAATAAATAAATAATAATAATAAAGCTACGGAGATTTTAAATATCTATTTCCTTATAAGGGTGCTGGGAACTTTTGAAAGGCTTTCCAAGGGTGCCTCAAACAAGAAAAAGTTGGGAACCACTGCTCTAGTGTATGGTTGTCTGTCATAAACCTTCCATCTCCACAATGAGACGAACTCCTCTATACGGTTCAGGAAAGGGGAATGGGGTGGCAGAGAGACGTTTAAAAAGTGGTTTCTGTTCTTGTAATTCATGACTAATGTAAGCCCAAATGATTACATAAATGGGAGTTGTGGTCCAGTGGTAGGGGACATGGACTCGTGTCCGAAAGGTTGCAAGTTCGAATCCCCCTACACTTGGTTGCAGAACCAGCTTGGGCAAGATGCTAAACATAACTAGCCCCCCAGGGTAGGTTGCCCACTGCTCTAGGTTCAGCATGGTGGTGGACAAGACCGTAAGTAAGTGTACTGTGAATAAGGATGTATAGTTACTTGTATTCCGCTCAAAGGGAACCCTATAGACCTGTTTTCTCCGTATCTTTTGGCGCCGGAGAACTCGGTCTATTGTGGCCAAGTTGACATCATCAATATCCTCAACATTGACATTACATATCGGCAATTACTTTGTCTCTGATCTGCCTGAGTCTGATGAGGTTGTTCTCACAAACTATATCCACAAGGAGGGTTTCTTGTGCCGCTGTAAATATGGCAACCCTCCCACCTCTATGTGGCATTCTTTCAACTACAGTAACAACTGATTTGAAACCAATATACTACTTCCACAGGCTTGCAAAACTGTATTGTGACAAAAATAGAGTACAATACCTGTTGTGTTGTCTGAATGCCCTGATAATGGTGGCCACAGTGAACCTACTCAGGTTCAGTCATTGTCATGCCATGGACAATGACATGGTCAATGTTGCTCGCATCTCGTCCATAATGGCGGTGCGAGGTTGTCTTGCTCTTCCTCTTGGACCTTCTCCTCTCCTTGTTGGCCTCCTTCTGTTCCTCGTTGGCCTGCACCTCTTCTTCCATGACCAGCTCTTCTCTCTCCTGTGACTCAAATTTCTCTTCCCCTGACTCTGCCCTCATCCATTGTGTTTGTTTGGAATCTTCAGCAAACTTTGCACTCTGAACTTGCTTTTATACATGTAGTCACAGCATTAGCAACAAGTGTCTTTAATTTTGAGTTGTTGTGTGTAGTGAATGACGCCAGGTGTGTTCATTGTGTTCAAATATTGCTGACTGTGTCAAGCATTTTGCATCACATGAGCTTTCATTTGAGAATATGAGCAGAGTTTTTTTGCAACTTATGTTTTAGCAAGGACAAATGTGTTTAGAGTTATGAGAACGGAAATTGTGTTTTGTGAATTGTGTCTTCATGTGAAATGGGTTTATGATATTGGAGAATGATGGCTAGATTTGGTAATGTTTAGATGACTGGTGATTTGGTTTAGGGGATTGGCTTTTGTGTTTTAGCATTTGAGAAAAACTGTAAATAATTGTGGCAGAATTTAATGCATAAAAATGTATATTGACCAAATATACACTTCACAAAAAAGACAGTTTTGTAGTTTCTTTTACCATATCTTTATGGTATTATTATTATTATTATTATTATTATTATTATTATTATTATTATTATTACTATAATTGTCATTATTATTATTTAGACATTTATTTTTTAACCATAGCTGCACTGACAGTAACATTTCAGTTGACAATTAGTTTTTTATTTCCCTTATGGTTATTCTTAACATTTTGAAAAGTGAGTCTGAAGCTGGTAAATCAAAAGTGAACACATTACAACTGTCAGGTCAGTTAACCTAAAATGGGATAAAGCACTGACTCTCAGCACTGGAAAAAATGTCGGCGCTGTCCTGGTTATTTAGCTTTGGACCAGTGTCATGTGTTATATATCTGATGTGGAATCTGTGGCCTACATATCGTTGCCAAGTGTGTCTGGGAAGTGCTGTTCTGAAAAGCTCTGGCGTGCAGTCAGTCATTCCTGTGTGTCTTGTTTCAAACGCTAGCAAATAATTATAAGACCGGTGTGGACACCTACAGACTTTGACTGCTAATATTTTGCATATGAAAATGTCTTTGTCTTGATGGCAGTACATAAATATGTATCTTACTACCTGATATGAAATATAGTATAAATATAGTTTTGAAAATAAAGGGTTTTAAATCTGATTACACTGATCATTTCCAATGGGTAAATAAAATAATTAAATATACTATATAAGATAAGTTAAGGAATAATAAAAAAAACAAGCAAAAAACAAAAACAACAACAACAACATGTAACATTTTTTGTTTATTTTATGTGTTTCTTTTAATTAAGCAAGCATAGAATCAGGATTTTCTATAGAAATACTGTGAAAAAATGTATTTTGCATATTGCATCCGGTAGTTTGCCGTGATAAAGGCTAAAGAGATAGCATTTGAAAACAAGACCAGCAGCTGCAAAAGCTTTGAGGCAAACAGAAAACAGTTCAAAACGAAGAACACCGGAGTCAAACACAATCAAATCTCTCTGTCTGCTGCACAGAGAAAAACAATACTGTTCTAATATTTATGTCTAACAAATCCGAGCTCAGTCAGCATTACAGTGAAAAGCATTATAGGGAAGTTATATAAATTAGCATAAAGGCAGGAAGTGAACAATTTCAACAACTTCGGAAAGAAGTGAAGGAGATTTCCGAAGACCCAATTCACTAAAGCCCTGCACACCGAGAAAGACGTCACTTGTAAAGGTCAAGTATAGAGTTTAGCTCAGGACCACCTGGAGAAAAGTAATGCATACTGGAAATGCTACCTTGTGACAGATGAGACAAGATGAGAGCTGGTTGGCAATAGAGACGTTGCCTAAGTTTAGAGAAAGAAGAGAGAGGCATGCAACCCCGAGAGTATTACAAAAATGGGAGCGTAATGCTGTGGGGATGTGTCAGCAGATTTGGATTACTTGTTGAACATCCAGAACTGAAATTAAAGCACACACTGCCCAAATCAAGCAATCACTTTGTTCTTAACTTAAGAAAAACACTTTTACTTAAGAAAAAAAACTGTACACTTTTGTTTTTTTAAATAATTTATTTTTTATATGGAAAATTAGCTCTGCTCTCTGCTTAATCAAATAACTATTGTATAACCTGTACATTCCTTCTTTAAACAAACAAATATTTTAATGTGCAACGTATCAATGTAAACAGACTTTCATAATGTACTGTAAATCGGACTCTACTAAACTCTAAACTGGTTAAACACTGTGTGATCTTAGTGAACTTGTCATGTCACTAAATAAAAATGAATATACTCTTTTTATATCTTTTTATAAAATACTTTTTTTTGTTGGGGTAATGTGACTCTTAAAGGGAAAGTACTATATTTACGCAAATAAAAGCACCCCTTTTTAAAATTTTTGACGATCAAAAGGGGCAGCGTGTGTGTGCGTCTATAGAACGTTAAACAATGGTTTAACAACGGGCTACAAATGAGTCCAATGTGTCATCACAGAAAGAGTCGAAACTGAAGAACCCGGGCAAGAAGGAAAGAGATCCAAGGAACAGACACAGTCAAAACGCTGGGTCGCTGCACAGGGGATAATAATCCTTCCAATAATCCTTCCTCTTCACACAGCGTTGGATAAACAGAGAGCTTGAAACAGACCAGAGCTTAAAACAATTGCTCTGCTCATGTGCGGAGTCTGACTGCAGAGCAAAAGATCTTGGGAAATGAAGTCCTGACCACTAGAATTGACTTTTAAGAATAGATTTTTAATCTATTATTCAAGTAAAATAATATCAAAATGATACGAGTCACAGTTTAGGTTTGTTAAATAAAGAAAGAATAGCATTTTTAGGAGAATATTATTGTAAACAGAAACGTTAATTAAAAATGTTTTTTTTTTTTGTTCTTGAAAAATCAGGCGGCTGCTTGTATTTGCGTAAATACTGTAATCTAAATGATCAACCAGTAAAAAATGTGTTGAATTTCGATTTGTATTATTTTCGATGAATTGCTCAGCCCTACTTGGACTACATGTCATCTAGTTAATCTCTGTATGTTGTTTTTCAGAGGTGCCGATGATGCTGTACCTCTTCGCTCTGGTGACGCTGGTCTGTCTCTGGGCTGGTTTGCACATGGCCTACAGATACGTGTGGATGCTGATCGTCCTTGTCATCTTTAACATTGTACTGGTAAGAAGATCAGAAACGTCAGAATCTCATAATAGATACAATCTTGATAAAATCTCAGTTTTTAACCTTATTCAAAAGCTGTTTTCCATTAGGAATTCTTATTGTAATATAGTATTTATTTGAGACAACATGTGCTTTTTTTCAGGTTGAAACTGTGAAACGTCAAATTCCGCGTTTTATAATTTCACTTATCTTTTAATGAGTGTTTATCTCTCACGGCCACTTTATCTCTTCTCATCTGCTGTGAGCCAATGTGTTTCACAGCCGTTCCTTTCTGTTTCATGTAGATAAAGCTGATACCGTAGTTACAGACCATTTAGTTTTCAACAGCAGCTCTTATGTAACG
Organism: Paedocypris sp. Pulau Singkep; assembly: GCA_017309775.1. NCBI lineage: Eukaryota > Metazoa > Chordata > Actinopteri > Cypriniformes > Paedocypris > Paedocypris sp. Pulau Singkep. The sequence continues at coordinate 628,964 of MU204315.1, forward strand.
TGTTTCAGTGTCCCAGAGAAGCCGATTAGTCCGTTAAGAGTGGCTGGAATCTTGATTGATGTCGATGATAGTCTGTTTATCTGTTGACAGAAAGGTCTTTGAGATGGAGAGCCTACTTAAGCGCAACTTAAGCGCCATAATAGTTCTAGATAAGCATTGCATAACTTTTGAGACTATTGAACTTGCCGCCAAAAAGTTTCCATTGTAATAGGCAGAAAAGGCAGGTTTTTGAAAATCAAAAATGTAAGTGCTGAGTCCATAAAGAAAGGAGAAAAAAGAAGAGAAGAGAATACATTTATTTTCACTGTACACATATACTGTACAATGAAGATTATACAGATCTGTGAAATTAGGAACGTCTTCTATCCAGTGCAGAAGAAGAAGAAAAAAAATACATATAAATAAATATAATAATAAAACAAATATAAAGAAGGAAAGGAGGGAAAATTTAATTAATGAATAAAGAGAGAAAGAAAGAAATGAATCACTGCTATAACAAAAACATATAAAAAAATGTAAAAGTGTAAAAAAAAAGAAATATCAAGCCACGGCCTTCAACTACAGAGAGCAAAAATAGCACCAAAAGCTCACTCAAAGTTTTCATCAGCATCTGATTTATTTACGTAGTATTTTTACACTTTTTTTATTTTTTACTTTTTTTAACTTATTATACTGGACCATTTTGATTGACTTATTATACCAGACTGTCAAAGTGAAATACATCTTACTGTTATATATTCACACACACACACACACACACACACACACACACACTGAGATGTCCCTGAGATGAGAAGAAGGCAGTTTGGGCTCTGGATCAGAAGCCTGTTAACCACCGAGTGCAGGACATCACACGCAGCTTCACTGTTAGCAGAGGGGGGGATATACGCGCAGCTATTGTAATAACATGCAAACACTCCCTCGGCAGATAGAATGGCTTCATGCCATTGTCCTTATTACAGTCCCTACAGCAATGTCCTTATTACAAATTTGCTCTTTAACAGTGATGTGTGTGGATTTACACCATCTAAGCGAGCACATAACCCCCATTCTGGTGTCTCTCCATTGGCTGCCTGTGCATTTTAGAGTCGATTTTAAGGTACATTTATTTGTTTTTAAATCTCTTAACGGTCTAGCACCTACCTAATACCTGACTGAGCTGCTCGTCCCTTACACCCCCTCACGGTCTCTCAGGTCAGCTGACCAGCTGCTCCTGACCACACCCAAGTCCAGGTGAAAGCTCAGAGGGGATCGAGCCTTTTCTGTTGCGGGTCCTAAATTATGGAAACAGCTTTAACTTTAGAAGAGGTCACAGAAACTATTATTACTAACTAATTACTATTATAACTAACTATTAACTAACTATTAACAAGCTTTTGAAATCTTCATGAATTAAAGTATGATGTAATCATATTTTTATGCATTGTTAAGTGTTAAATAACAATGACTAAGCAGCTTGGTCATGAGCTTATTCATTAGATGTTCATTATTAACAAACGTGTTACTAAGTATATGTCATGTCTTACTCATACTTTGTTAACTATTAATGTAGTCATGTGTATGTATACGGTGTATGAATATATGGAATGAGATTACGTCATGCATTTTATCATGATGTGCTTTATATGTAGATTGTTTTAAAGTGGTGCTCATTTGGGTGTATAGAATTAAACTATGTTGTTTACCGCATTTGAAATACTGTATGCTGTATATAATTGCTAGTGATGTCATTGTGTTTGTGAGATAATTGCATCATTTAGCACTCTATTGGGTATCTTACACTCAGGTCTCTTTGCTTTTCATTAGCTTTTGGTTGCAGTCGGTCACCCACATGTGTTACAGCATTTCTGCTGTTTGTGAGAAATGTGACGAGGAAGTGTCTGTTTGATGATGTCGTCTGACTTCCTCTGTGGTCAGCCAGACTTTTATTGGCGGCGATGTCATCATGCACGCAAATGATGTCACTGACAGAAGGTCCTGGTATTTCTGACTAGGTGATGAATTTCAGTCGTTTGCAATTGTGTCATGACTTTATTTCTCCCACAGTCTGAATGATATGGCTAACCAAAAATGTACATTTTTACATGTTTTAATATAGATGATTGTGTTTTATGGTATGAAAACTTTTAGTTCTTTTAGTTGATGCGTAGTAGTAAAATCTTTGTGTTTATGTGAAGTTTAAAATAGGAGATGAATGGTTGTTTAAAGTGGGTATGATAGGGGTCTAAAAGGAGGGTTTATGGTGGGGGTCTGGAGAAGTTACAAAAGCAATGTAACAGTGTGAAAGAAAGAAAAGAGGGAAAGAATGAATTAATGAGTTAAGAGAAATAATGAATTAATTAATAAAAGGAAATGAAAGAAAGAATGAATGAATGAACAAAAGAAAGAAAAAAATGGAATGAACAAAAGAAAGAAGGGATGAAATGAAAGAAAGAAAGAAAGAATTGATTAAATGAATCACTGCTCTAACAAAAGACATGTAAAATGTGAAAGAAAAAAGAAAGAAAAGAGAGAAAGAAGGAAGTAATAAATTGAGAGAAAGAAATAAGGAATGAATACAAGAATGAATGAAACAAATCACTGCTGTAACAAAAGCAATGTAAAAGTGTGAAAGAATGAAAGAAAGGACACAAGGAAGAAAGGAAAGAAGGAAGGGAGAATGAAAAAAAGTAAAAGGGAAAAAGGAAAGAATAAAAGAACGAAAATAGAATATAATATAAAAATGGAAAAAAAAATATAAGGAATTAATTAATTAACTAATTAATCAAAAGAAAGAAAGAAAAAAGATTAATTGATTGAACGAGAGAAAGAGGAAAAAAGAAAGAAGATAGGGATAGAAGGAATTAATTAATTAATTAATTAATTAATTAAAAGAAATAAAGAAAAAATGTTGAATTAAATTAAATGAAAAAAATGAAAGAAAGTAGGAAAGAATGAATGAATTAATTAAATGAATCACTGCTCTAATGCAATGTAAAAGTGTGAAAGAAACAAAGAATGAAAGAAGGAAAGAACGAAAGAAAGAGAAAGAAAAGAGGGAATGAAGGAAGTAATGAATTAAGAGAAAGGAAAAAAATGAAAGAATCAAATGAGCAAAAGGAAGATAGAAAGATCTTTTGTTTGTCTCATAAATGAGTTATACTTAAAACAACTTGTTGTTTTTGTCCGTGTTTGTGTTTTGTGTCTTTTAGGGTCTGTACGTGTTCTCCGTTTACTTCATCATGCACAATCAGTTCTTCTGGCCGGCTAAAGCAACGTACAACGTGGAGATGGACGGTCACAGCAGCCCAGACGCCATGTTCCCCAGTGGAGGAGCTGCTAGTGTGGGCGGAGGAGAAATCAGCAAGTCCACACAGAACCTCATCAGTGCCATGGAAGAGGTGTGTGTGGGGTGGTTGGGGAGGGGGCTGTGTGCGGTCGTGGAGAACTTGCCGTGTGTGTGTGTATGTATTTAGGTCCAAGTGCTCAAATTATAGGTTTTTATACTAAAGTGGGGACCTGCAGGCACTCTTGGGGACCTTTGTTGTGTGTGTGCGCGCGTGTAGTCATTTATTTATATTTTACGGGTAACAAATGTAGCAACATTAGCACTGGGCTAATATGGTTGTACTTTTTAGTTCTGGTCAGTAGTTGAGTGGCCGCATTCTGAACTAACTGAAGTTTATCTATTAGTCAGGCAGGAGAACCTCTCAGAAGACCATTACAGTAATCTAACCTCAAGGTCATAAACGCATGTATGAGTCTTTCTGCATCCGACCTAGGGAGCATATGACGCAGCTTTGCAATATTCCTGAGGTGGAAAAATGATGTTCTACAGACGTTGTTGACATGGGTTTCAAATGAACGTTTATTATCAAATATAACACTCTTAACAAGTTTTTCACTGATGTGGTTGAAAGTTTAAGTCCATAAAGATTTAGATTATATTCAGGGTACATTTTTTGGTTAGAATCAATAAGCAATAATTCGGTTTTGTCCGAGTTAAGCATCAGGAAGTTTTTCATCATCCAGTCACTAATATCGCTGAAGCAATCTAATATTTTAATAAATTGCGTGGTTTCATTCGGCCTTGTGGAAATATAGATTTGTGTATCATCAGCATAGCAATGAAAGCTATGTCCATGGCTTCTGATAATGTCTCCTAATTGGTCCAAGAACTGAGCCTTGTGGGACTCCGTATTTGACCCTATGTCTCAGTGACGAGACTCCATTTACATGTACAAAATGGAATCGATCTGACAGGTATGACTTAAACCATTCTAACACGTGTCCAGAAACCCCAACATAGTTTTCTAGGCGATCTATTACAGTTTTTTCTGACTGCCTAGGCACATTTTTTGTAACTATTGGCTTTTTTTGCAAAAATTTACACACAAATAACAAAATCTTTCACCCAATTATAAAAACATTGTAGTTCTCTTGCAAAAGCGATCACAGGTAGATTAACTCTTCACACATTCCTACAAATGGTGTTTTTGTGTCAATCAGTACACACAAGCCATCATCTACTAAGCACACAATGCAACAACAGCACACTGATGGTATGAATACAAAACACATCTGGCTTTTGCTTTCTGTCTTTCTGTCAATTTTATGTCATAATTTTGTCATAGTGTCATGTAACCATACAAGGATCCAAAATTCCAAGTATTGGTGTTTATTCACATTCATCAAAACCAAGAGAAAGTCTGAACACAACATAGTAATTTCACAAAAAAAGGGAAAAAAGACAATCAGCCTACATCATGTCATCTTTCTGGGTCCGGCCACAAAATTTCCTCCACATTGCATCCGATATCCTTCAATCTAAATCACCAGAAAAAATATCTCCTTGAATGCTGTATCCAGGCCTGACATGATGCCTGGTCAATATCTCCACATGCCTCCTCCATTGCCTGTGAAATGGCTTCCTGTTGATGAGGATGATAGTCGTACATTTTCTAGCACCAGGGAGAGAAGAACTCCTGGATGGGATTGGAGGAATGGAGAGTACAGAGGGAGGTTGAGTGTCATGGAGGATGGATGGTCTGTAAACCAGTTGTGGACCAAAGCAGCCCCATCGAAGCTTACATTGTCCCACATGATGACATGTTGGGTATGCTCTGGTCTCTGAACAGTGAGTATGTCATGTAAGGTGTCAGTGTTGTCTGGGACTATGGTTGCTTGATGGTGAACAACACCATGTTGGCGTATAGCTGCACACATTGTTATGTTACCACCACATTGTCCTGGGACATTGATGATGGCACAGTGTCCAATAATGTTCCTGCCATGTCTCCTGGTTTTACTCAGACTTTATCTACAAAAAGTAGCTCATTTTGAAATGTTCTAGTGCCACAGTGTAGCGGCTCAAATTAGGCTGAACCCGTTGGCCAGCTTCCCTGAGGGTCACCCCATGGTTGATGACATGGTCCACTATAGTAGCACTGATGTCATCAGATATTCTATTTCTTACTGTTCTTACCCTTTCTCTTTCCCCTCCTCTGCCTCTTTTTGCTCCTCTTGTCCTCTTCCTCTATCTTTCTCTAACCCTCTCACTTCTTCAACTCTACGTCCTCTTGCTCCAACTTCTTCACCTCCACGTCCTCTCCCTCGGCCTCTTCTGATTCGTACTCTTCTCACTCTTACTGCTCCCTCCATTGCACTCCACATAGACAGCTTACCTGTGGCTTATGTATAGTGCTTAGGCTGATTGCAAAGTGAACTAATATCTAAAACAGTTTTCACATGTGAAAGTGTGCCAGAAAGTTGACCAAATAGTGTTAATAATAGCAATACATGTGTATAATATTGCTAAGAGTGTGTTTGAAATTTGGTAATTGAGTGTAAGCAGTGAATTGTGTTTAAAGTTCTGCAAAAAGAATGTTGTGCCTTGAATGTGTGTGTTACAAAATTGCAAACTGAGTGCAAAGCAGTGTTTGTGCTTTTAGATTTGCTAACTCGGTGAGTGGTTTTGCTTCAACCATTAATAGTTTTAGAAATTGTGCTACAAGAATCACAGTTTGGGTTTAAGCTATCAGAAAAAACTGTAAAATATTGTGGTCTTTAGTGTCAAATGCGGCACTAAGATCCAGCAGAACTAATAGTGAAATGTTCCCTTCATCCGAGGCCAGCAGGAGATCATTTGTAACACTAATGAGTGCCGTTTCTGTTTTAGGCCTAAAACCTATCAAATTTATCATTCTGTTCCAGGAACATACAAAGTTGACCTGAAACCACCTTTTCAAGAATTTTTGACAGAAATGGAAGAATGTATATCGGTCTATAATTGGTTGAGCTAAAAGAGCTTAAATTATAAGTTTATTCTAAAGTGGGGACCTGTGGGCACTTGTGGGGATGATAGGTTGGGTATCAGAACTTGGAGTGTGTGTGTGTGTGTGTGTGTGTGTGTGTGGGTGTGTGTGCGTGTGTGTGTGTGTACTTTTTTATGATGTCGTTTTTATGCTGAGGCCTGTAACATTCAGACCTCAGTTTGTTCAGCGAGTCAGTTTACACCATAAAATATGTTAGGTAAGAAAGAGGAGTGGTGTAAAACCCGCATTCCACCCAGTCCACAATATAAACTATTCAGAGATCCGGGAAAGAGGATGTGCGCGAGGTTACAAGAGGAGAAGAGGGTGTGTGGAAGCACAGGCGGCCTGGGAAAAATGAGCGGAGATCAAGAAAAGCTTTCATGGGATGTATTTATAAAGGAAATAAGTCAGTTACACTTTTAGTCTGCAACTTCATAACTAATGTATTGTGAGCTTATCTACTGTAATGACCTCACTTGTAATTTGTTTCCTATTTAAATCACAATGTCCTTTTGTTGTTGCCAGTAAAAAAAAAGTTGTTTTTGTTGCCAGTAAAACATTTTATATAGTAAAAATGGGTTAGAATCATTGTGAGGTTTAGAAACTTTCCTTTTTTTTTTTTTTTTTTTTTTTTTTAAAAA